>JAODAL010007696.1:0-123156 GCA_025379985.1 Phyllomedusa bahiana
AACAAAATGGGTTTGAAAGACTCCTTTTTTCCGGCACTTTTTAATCTGGGGTCAGACAGGTTTAAGGGTTTCATACTGTGGCCCAGGTTTAGGGACAGTAATATCTCCATTTTCAACTAAAATGTTGTTGAAAGACTCCATTTTTCCGGCACTTTTTAATCTGGGGGTCAGACAGGTTTAATGGTCATACTGCGGTCCTGGACAGGTATAGTCAATGTCCAATTCAACTAAATTGGTGGTTGAAAGACTCCTTTTTCCGGCACGTTTTAATCTGTGGGTCAGACAGGTTTAAGGGTCATGCTGCTGTCCAGGACAGGGTTTGTCAATGTCCAGTTCAACTAAAATGGTGGTTGAAAGACTCCTTTTTCCGGAAACTTTTTAATCTGGGGGTCAGACAGGTTTAATGGTCATACTGCGGTCCAGGACAGTTCTACCCCATGTCCTTTTCAACTAAAATGGTGGTTGAAAGACTCCTTTTCCGGCACTTTTAATCTGTGGATCAGACAGGTTTAAGGATCATGCTGCGGTCCAGGACAGGGTTTGCCCAATGTCCAGTTCAACTAAAATGGTGGTTCAAAGACTACTTTCTTCCGGCACTTTTCTAATCTGTGGGTCATGCAGGTTTTTAGGGTCATGCTGCGTTCCAGGACAGGGATATTCAATGTCCAGTTCAAGTAAAATGATGGTTCAAATAATACTGCCTTCTGGCACTATTTAATTTGTGGGTGATGCAGGTTTAAGGGTCATGCTGTGGGGACAAGACAGGGATAGTGAATGGTGTGTGACTTTTTTCTGTGGCTTTTATAGCCTAAGTGTTGTGCCTAAGATGTAGCAGGTATCCATTTGACTGTTGTTGCTGTTAATTCCAGCTTCTCCAACCCTGTTTGGGTGTAAGAATGAAGGTGTTGTTGTTTGCTCTCCCATAGACTTTAATGGTCATCGCTCATAATCGACTGCTCACTATCGAAAAACCTTATCGATGGTGGCCGACTATCGACTATCGCCCGATGTCGATAGCCAACGTAATCGCTCAACACTAGCAGTGACGTCACAGAATCCCGCTGGTCTCTGAGTGGCTTCATCTCTGCACATGTCATGCAGGCTATGCCCTTCTTCCTCCCAGAGTGCTTTGCCCCATGTAACGCTATGTGCTCGCAGCCATTTTATCAATCAAAAGCACACTTCGTTCACCCGAAGTCCCCCAAACTTCGACTTCATTCAGAACCGAAGTTTTCCTGAAATTCTAAACGAATTCCACTTCGTTAGAATCAATTCGCCCATCTCTAGTTATGTTTAGTGTTTTTTCATGGATTTTTAGCAGTTAACGTACCATTCCATGGAGCTTCCAGTTTGAGGATACTCCCAGTGTTGCATAATTAAATGTCTGACGTTGCTTCCAGTTACAAACATACGTGTAACCTCTATGTTATGGTAACCTGAAGTGATGTTAAATCTGACTTCAGACTGGGAACACCTCAAAATGGTAAGTAACCTCTAAAATTCCATTAAATACCCTTACCTTAACCTAGGGTTAGGGTTGCAGTTGGGATTACTGTTAAATATAGGGTTAGCTTTTGAGAAAAAAATTGGGTTTGGGAGATCCATAACCCACATTTTTTCACAAGTTCAATGGAACCATTATGGGACTACGAAAGGACCTATTCAAGCAGTACTAGCCATGACCCTTCTATCATCTAACCCTTTCCCACCTGAAGAGAAAAGAGTAATTTCCCATAATGGAACCACTATTGCAATATACAATATAATGTCATGATCACACATAACCAATAGGACACAAGTCAACAGCTGTAGGAGAGCCATATTTGTGACAGTCATACATACATTTTGTTACACACCACACATGCACTGATGAACTGCCATATTTGTCCCTTTGCCTGAAGAGCACAGGGGACCAACATAATGCATTTTTTCTCTAACAATATCACCTTAATATCCTAAATGATATGTTCCCCAAAACTCTTCAATCCCTTCATTACATGGACACGATAAACAGCAGGATAGATCTCGATTTCCTAGACTACCACTAGTGTGATTCAAGTTGAAAGTAGTATGTCCTACTTATCTACACTCAGACCTGAAGATTTATGGGTCAGGAGTCCTATTACTACTTTACCATGTCTTGATACAGATTTAGATGCTGCTACTATAACACACCATTAAAAATCCATAACGAAAGATGGTCTTTTTCTTTAATCTTGAAGACAAAGAAAACATTCATCTGCTTCACTACCCTAAGAGAATAATATTACTTAACAGATTTTGCTATGGTCCTATTTATTTGTCGTTTTGGCCCATATCCCAGAAAACCAGCTTCCCAAATACTACAAAACATCAATAAGCTTCGAATTAGATTATATGTTCTGCAAAATGTAGTTATGGAGCAGTCAAGAAAAATCATATTGCAGTGCCGTGTGCTTATGAATAACGCAAATATAAATTAGCCATCTGTTAAGAGGTTTTTGGTGTAAGCCGAAATCTTCAAATAACAAGCATTTAGGGTCAGTTCTTTATAATGGACTCATAATGTAAAACATTAACTAGGCTATCTACTGCAACATCTTTAATATTATGGGTTTGGATCCTTTTATATGTACAGAAGTATTTACTTAGTGCAGCAAATAAAGCATGGCCCCAAAAAAATGTATATGTATACAGAACAGGATACACTGGCAAAGTATACAGTGAAGGAAATAATTTTTTTTATCTCTTGCTGATTTTGTAAGTTTTCCCACTGACAAAGACATGAACAGTCTAGAATTTTAGGGTAGGTTAATTTTAACATTGAGAGATAGAACATAAATTTATTTGCATTTTGCTGAGAGAAATAAGTATTTGATCCCCTACCAACCATTAAGAATTCTGGCTCCTACAGACCAGATAGACCAGGGGTGTCAAACTCGTTTTCACCGGGGGCCACATCGGCCTCATGGCGTACCTTAAAGGGCCGACATAATTTTAGAAGTGTGTAAATGTAACTTCTCCTTAGCAGTTAAGAGAGCTATTAAGGAGTAGTTTCATTTGTACAGTATTACTGTTACAATCAGCCCTTTAATGGTAATCAGGAAGATGGTGAGGGAGGGGGAGGCAGGTTAGATGTGGAGGCCCAGGGGGGAGGCAGGCCAAATATTGAGGCCCAGAAGGGAGGCAGGCCAGATATGGAGGCCAAGAGGGGAGACAGGCCAGATATGGAGGCCCAGAGGGAAGGCAGGCCAGATGTGGAGGTCAAGGGGGAAGCAGGTCAGATGTGGACGTCCGGGGGGAGGCAGGCCATATGTGGAGGCCCAGGGGGGAGGCAGGTCAGATATGGAGGCAGGCCAGATGTGGAGGCAGGCCAGATATGGAGGCAGGCCAGATGTGGAGGCCCAGGGGGGAGGCAGGACAGATGTGGAGGCCCAGGGGGGAGGCAGGCCAGATGTGGAGGCAGGCCAGATATGGAGGCAGGTCAGATGTGGAGGCCCAGGGGGGAGGCAGGTCAGATGTGGAGGCCCAGGGGGGAGGCAGGTCAGATGTGGAGGCCCAGGGGGGAGGCAGGTCAGATGTGGAGGCCCAGGGGGGAGGCAGGTCAGATGTGGAGGCCCAGGGGGGAGGCAGGCCAGATGTGGAGGCCCAGGTGGGAGGCAGGCTAAATGATGAGGCCCAGGGGGGAGGCATGCCAGATATGGCGGCCCAGAGGGGAGGCAGGCCAGCTGTGGAGGCCCAGACGGGAGGCAGGCCAGATGTGGAGGCCTTGGGGGGGGCCAGATGTGGAGGCCAAGGGGGAAGGCACGCCAGATGTGGAGGAAGGCCAGATGTGGAGGCCAAGAGGGGAGGCACGCCAGATGTGGAGGCCCGGGGGGAGGCAGGTCAGATGTGGAGGCCCAGGGGGGAGGCAGGTCAGATGTGGAGGTCCAGAAGGGAGGCAGGCTAGCTGTTAAGGCCCAGAGGGGAAATAGGGGTTAACTGGGCTAACTGGTAAGACCAGGGGTGGGGGTTATCTGATAAGGCCTGGTGGGGAGGTAGAGGACTAGCTGGTAAGGCCCCAGTAGTGAAGCCACTTACCAGCCTATTGGAACAATCCTCCGCAGGAGCAGGTATCTTCTTGGATAGGGAGGAAGCTCATCTGCTCAGCATCCTGCCAGGCCTGCAGGGGGCGGGGACGGAGCACTGAGCAGGCGGAGCCAGACAGTCAGTGCTCTTCTCCTGTGCATAGAGCTGCCGGCCCCGCCCCCTGAGCTAACTGTGTGAGCTGTGCTGCCCGTGCCTCCTCCTGACTCACCGAGTGAGCAGCCACTGCGGAGCACAGCTCAGCAACAAGTGCCGGGCCGGGTAACACAAGGCAACGACCTGTGAGTTAGACGCTCCTAATAAACTCATTACCTTCATTAAAAACAGCTGTCTTAAATATTCACCTTTATAAAAGACTCCTGCCCACAGACTCAATGAATCAATCACATTCTTACCTCTACAGCATGGGCAAGACCAAAGAGCGTTCTAAGGATGTCAGTGACAAGATCATAGATCTGCACAAAACTGGAATGGGCTACAAAACCATAAGTAAGACACTGGGTGAGAAGGAGACAACTGTTGGTGCAATAGTAAGAAAAGAAATACAAAATGACTGTCAATCGACATCGATCTGGGGCACCTGCACAATCTCACCTCGTAGGGGATCCTTGATCATGTGGAAGTTGAGAGATCAGCCTAAAACTACATGGGGAGAACTTTTTAATGATCTCAAGACAGCTGGGACCACAGTCACCAAGAAAACCATTGGTAACACATTATGCCGTAATGGTTTAAAATCCTGCAGTGCCTACCAGGTCCCCCTTATAAAGAAGGCTCATGTGTAGGCCCGTCTGAAGTTTACCAATGAATACCTGGATGATTCTGTGAGTGATTGGGAAAAGGTGCTATAGTCAGATGAGACAAAAATTGTGCTTTTTAGCATTAACTCAACTCACCGTGTTTTGAGGAAGAGAAATGCTGCATATGACCCAAAGAACACTGTTCCCACTGTCAAGCATGGAGGTGGAAACATTATGATACTTCACCGCATCAATGGGAGAATGGATGCAGCCATGTACCGTAAAATCCTAAGTGACAACCTCCTTCCCACTAGGACATTAAAAATAGGTCATGGCTGGGTCTTCCAGCAAGACAATTACCCAAAACATACAGCCAAGGCAACAAATGAGTGGCTCAAAAAGAAGCACATTAAGGTCATGGAGTAGCCTAGCGCAAACCTCATCATCAACTACCAAAAACGTCTGACTATTGTGCTTGCCAACAAGGGTTTTGCCACCAAGTATTAAGTCTTGTTTGCAGAGGGATCAAATACTTATTGCTTGTCACGGGGGTCGCGGGCTCCGCTGCCCCCCGCGACCGTCACCCTGCTCGCAGGGGGTCCGGCGCGGCAGCTGCGGCTGCCCGCGACCATCCCTCTGCTGTCCCGGCCCCGGCGCCGCGTCCCTTACCCGTCCGCGCTCCTGTGAACGCCGCTCCCGGCCGCCGTGCGCGTGGCCGCTGCTTTAGGCGCGCGCGCGCCGACTTCTCTAAATTTAAAGGGCCAGCGTCCCGATAATTGGTCTATTGTCGGGCGCTGGTTCTATTTAAGGTATCCGCCCCCAGCACTTCCTGCCAGTCTGTTGGTGTGTTTTTGGTGCGTTTAGAGAGTATTGGAGTTCAGTCTTGATTACCCGTGTACCAGTCCGCTTGCTTACGTTTCTCGACCTTGCCTGTTTGCCGCCTGCCCTGACCGTCTGCCCGTCTCTGACTACGAACCTCTGCTGCCTGCCCTGACCTTCTGCCTGTCCCCGACTACGTCTCTGGATTACGTCTTTGTACCACGCTGTACCCCGGCCGCCATCGCAAGCAAGTCACGTCAGGGGTAACGACCTGGTAGCCTCACGCCGCAGCAAGTCCATCCCGCTTTGCGGCGGGCTCTGGTGAAAACCGGGGGCTACTTAGATTCCGTTCCCTGGCGTGGCTTAGCTATCATCGCTTGCGGTGGTCCAGCGGATCCACTCCTCTGTTACATTGCTCACTGCAAAATGTAAATAAATTTATATAATTTATACAATGTGATTTTCTGCATTTTATTTTGGATATTCTATCTCTCAATATTAAAATTAACCTACCCTTAAAACTATAGACTGTTCATGTGGGCAAATTTCCGTCAATGTATGTACAGCATCTATACTTGCAGGGCTGTTATGAGTTACTTCAGGGCACCATAAAGAAGCACTTGGGCACCCACCCATTAATACTTAATATCTCACACCATACCAACGGTCTACTTTTAAAAAACAAAATTTATCAGGGACCCTGACAGGAGTGCTACCAGTACTATCCTGATGGCATCCCTATATACATGCACATACACAGTGCCATACATACTGTTGTGGCTGTGCCTGCAACTACAGCTCAATCCCATTCACTTAATTGAGACTAACTTGTGATGAGCTGTAGTACTAGACACAGTCACAACTGTGTGGATGGCACGATACCTGTGTAAGCGCTAAAGGCAATCAGCACTTTGTAGAGCATTGTGGCTTTTAAATTCTACTGATTATCAGGTGTCAAACAACTGAACTGAAAGCTGATGAGCAAAATAAAGTCTTTTCTTCTATTGACTGAACCATAAAATGAAAATATATTAGAATTTAATATTGAATTTATTGTATGGCACTTATGCAAATTTATGACAAAAAGAGCATTTCAATAGTTGATAAAATCCTCTTGGAATTAATGGGATTCTGAAAGTATTAAAATACTTTGATGTACTTGAAATTCCCATAGAAATGAATGCAGGGGGCCGTGCATGCATAGCCAACTCTCCATTTATAGCAGCTGGCACAAAACAGGACAAGGATTTGGGGATCTCCATATTGGAAATAAGTAGGGGTCCCAAAGGTGATATTTAAAATTATAGTCCAGGTTAAAGGTCATCTCAATCCTAAAGTAACATTTACATAGTAGTGCAGACTGTCTGTATGTCCCAGGTAAACATTGCCACAAGAAAATATACTTCCAACACTGAGGTCCTGAATTTATACCTGACTAGGGGCAACATCCTGGCTCAGACTGGCATACAGGGGAGTTGGCTCCTGGGCATGTTGGGTTCTTGGGCATGGAGAAAAAGAGGTAAAAAGTAAGAGTTATGTAGTTTAATAGTAAAGTGTGTTATGTACAGTACATCCCAGTGACTATGGATTATTTATATAGATACCACCCTCAACACAGATCAATTATGTACATTCCCTGTTTACAGGTTGGCTCATTCAAGCATCATTAACTCTGGTTGTAAACCACTAAGCCTCATTTTTGAGGGCGGGGGTAACAGGTTATCTCCAAACTGTGACTCTTTATAGCTGTATCGCATGTTTGTATGTCACCTTATTTTATCTTTATTTTTGAATTCTCTAAGCACTGTACCTTTTTTATTTTAAAGCTTAAAACTTTAATATGTTTTGTCCTTTTATGCTCTAAGAACCCACAGCCTTGATTATAGCATTTGATTAGAGTGTTTTAACCCTTGCAAGTGCCAGTGAGCGGTATTTGTGAGTGACGGATTCCTACCCCTCTGATTGATTATTGATTTCTGAAGGGAAAGTGGTGGTAGCCTATATTTTGGGGTGCTTGGATTATGTTGTGGTGTAATTTATGCTCAATGTGTCACCTGAGTGGAAGGTGAATGCAAATAAGATTTAGTGGAAAAAAATTAACCCCTTTACAGTGGCCCCCACGTCACAGGCTGGTAAGTGTATACGTAACATTTGTATGTGCAGTCATGTACAGTAGTTGTAGGGTGGCCCCCAAGAATCAATTTCACTATTGGGCCCAAAGAACCAAGATAGGTCGGCGCCAGGCACCCCTGTCCAATACTGCCAACATCTTTATTGATTTCCATGTTCACCCTTTATTTGCATAAATTCTCCAGGTTTAACAGTTTCTTCCTTTACCCCAATAAAGTTGATCCCATTATGTATGACAGAAATAGGGAAATTAAATTGCAAGCCTCATTGGGGACAGGAACAGAGGTGGCAATCTCTGTACAATCCTGAAGAATATGTTGGCAGTAAAAAAATCGTAAAATTTTTACAGCTGTGCACAGTTAGTAACTTCTTAAAATGGTTCCTTGACGAAGATCACATAGGTGAGAGACTACGACTATTGCTCTAGAAAAATTTTGATTTATCACATTGGGGCAGATTAATCCAATACAATGTAAATATAGACTAAACAGTCTTACAATGCATTACATTTATCATAATGTTGATAAATCTTATATATGTTAGAACTGTCTAGTCTAAATTTACATAATTTTTAAGATGGCTTACATTATGCCAATAATGGCGTCAAAATTTTGGCACATATTTTTCGCCCGCGACATCGCAAGCTAAAACACACCACTTTCCGAAAAGCCACACACCCTTTTATGAGACCTCATTTCCTTTGTCAGACAAGGCGCAGTAGTGTCTAGAAACTGTCTAAAACACATAATGAATGTGGTGTAAAGCCTGAACGCCAGTATTTTTGGCGCACATTGCACCAGAATTCTGGTCCAATTACTTTGATAAATGTGCCCCACTAAGTAATTCTAGTGTGATCAAGGCTTTAGTAGGGTAACAACTATGAAGAGCTTTGGAGGCTTAAAGTAACATTATAAATGCAATGCAAGCTTAGATAGTGCAAATTAGATAAAATTGTGGACATGGGGGAGGTCTTGCAATGTTAACAGCCTAAATTCTGACAGATATGACTGTTTCCCTTCCCTGTCTGCTAGTTATTATCTTAAGACAGCTTGTACTACTATTATTTCCTGCTATCAACTTGTACCAGTAGTGGAACGTACAGGATGCTAATCCATTTTGATTTTCAAAGAACACTATTACAAGGTTACTGGCTGCCAAGTCCCTAATTGTAAAAATAGTAAGAAATTGGACATAAAATTAATTTAAATTAGAGTTTTGTTGTGGAAAAAGTCCAGTTTTTAATATTATATCATAAGGCCGTACAAGGTTTTGCTTGGAACTATAAATAACAGAATTTTAGATATTGATCAAGAATTTGTAGCCCCTCAATTATGCTATGTGTTCATTGTAATAAGGATACATTTATACATTATGAAAGTTGTTTCAAGTACAGACTCTGCCTTCATATTATAAACATTGATTATGTACGATTGCTTATGAATCAAAAAACTTTTAGTGTGTCTGTGCCCTTATTACACAAATAGGAACTAAAAACAGCAAAAGTTGATGCAAGGATAGTTTTCCATAAATGTAGCGTTAGCTTCAAATCTTCCCGTAAGGATAAAGAGGACCTGCGGATGATCCTGACATGTCTGTTTTAGTAAATACTTGTGTTCCTGTGAAATAGCAATTCTGGAGAATCTTCTTTTATACGCCCTTTCACCTAGTTCACACTCCTTTTGTCAAATGATGTGCAGAAGTAACTAGAAACTGTCTAAAACACATAATACATATGGTGTAAAGTATGTACGTCATGTTTTTTGGAGCAAATTGCATCACAATTCTGGCACAACTGCCTTGATAAATGTGCCCCATTGTATTTTGAACGCAAAGTCAACACACTATGTCCCAGGAAAGACCATGTTATGTTGAAAATATTGTATACTGAGGCCATTGTAACTTAAGGGATCACTGTACACCTGAACATCCGCGTGATGGTATTCAGACGGGTACCGCAACATAGCTGCTGCATATTCACAGGCCAAAACATATCTAGTGTAGTCTTTCTGTGACTATTTAGTTTTTTGGACATACATTATATAATTAACAACATAATCAACTACATAGTCTTGCTCTCCTGATTAGCAGAAGTTTTTTTCTGGAACCATTCCTATGTAGATCTAGTTTGTATGGTCTCTACCTAGTTATACCATGGGTTGCAAAAGTATTTATACCCCTTTGTTTCTCATTTTAAACAGTACAGACAGAAAATTAAGTGTAGTTTGTCAATATTTTATTCAATAGAGCAAAACAAAGGATCACGAATTTGTGAAATGTAAAGAAAATGTGTGACCAATTGCCTTTAAAAGTCATGTAATTAGTATAAAGACCTCAAAGGTTTGTAAGAGAACATTAGTGAACAAACTACATTATTAAAACCAAGGAAAACACCAGGCAGCACAGGGATAAGGTTGTGGCAAAGTGTATTGTAGGGTTAGGTTTTGAAAAAAAATAGCCCAAGCTCTAAACATATGATGGAACGCTGTTCAATCCATCATCCATAAAAGAAAGGAGTATGGCACAATTGCTTACCTACCAAGAAATGGCCATACACCTAAACTGACAGCCCAGACAAGTAGAGCACTAATTAGAAAAAGCAGAGCTGCAGAAATTCACAGGTGCTAGACTCTATCCATAGGACAACTATTAGTCCTGTCCTCCACAAATCTGGCCTTTATGAAGATTGGCAAGAAGAAAGGCCTTTTTGAAAGCAAGCCATAAAAGTCCCATTTGCAGTTTTCAAAAAGCTATGTAAGAGACACAGTAAGCATGTGGAAGATAGTGCTCTGGTTAGATGAGGCCAAACTTTAACTTTTTGTTGTGTGTGGAGGAAAGCCAACACTGCACATCACTGTGAACACACTATCATCACCGAAAAGCATGGTGGGGGCAGCATCGTGCTGAAGGGCGGTTTTACTGCAGCAGGGACTGGGAAGCTGCTCAAAGTTGATGGAAAGTTGGATGGAGCTAGATGCAGGGCAAAAACCTCTTAGAGGCTACAAAAGACTTGAGACTGGGGCGCAGGTTCACCGTCCAGCAGGACAACAACCCTAAACATACAGCCAAAGCTACAAGGGAGTGGTTTAAATCAAAATATATTCACAGTCACAGTCCAGACCTAAATCCCAGAATCTGTGGCAGGACTTGAAAATTGCTGTTCACAAATGTTTCCCAACCAATCTGGCTGAACTAGAGCTATTGTGCAAAGAAAAACATGCAAAAATTCCAGCCTCTAGATGTGCAAAGCAGGTTGACACATCCCCCAACAGATTTGCTGTCATTGCAGCTAAAGGTGGTCCTACAAAGTAGGGGGCTGAATACATATGCACACCACACTTTAAACATTTAGAAAAGCATAAATAATTTTGTTTACACTTCGCAAATACTTACTATGTATCACTCTGTCACAAGAAATATCAATAAAATACATTTAAGTTTGTGGCTCTAACATTTAAAAAAGAGGAACAGTTCAAGGGATAAGAATACTTATGCAACCTACTGTATCTATAGTGACAAAAGCTACATGTAGGTGCTACAATGAAATTATCGGGTTCTCTAGGACTTCTTTCAGCATCTTGCATTTTAATTTTGGGCTGAACTCGCTGAGACAGCCAGCCTAGGCAAATTGCCAGTTGTTTAAAACCTCTACATGTAGAAGATGTTATGCATGGTGAAATCATTTAGGTTTATTTAGGCAAGCTTTTCAAACGTTAACTTGTTGTTTTAAAAACTTTTGACATGTTATAGTGAAATGTCAGAAGTTTTGACTGGTCGGGGTCCTGTTCTTGAGACCCCCACAATAGCTAAAAGGAAGGGTAAGAACCCCTCAGCTGAGCACTGTACCCCTTTATTTCTATTCGGCTTGAAAGGTTGAACACACAGTGTAAAGTCTATAAGACTTTCAATGAATCCATACACAGCTCAAATGGGTTTCAAAGAGGCACATCACAAAGCGCTGCTCGCCCTCTGCTTCAGCAATCATCAGGATTTTGGCACCAGGAGCCCCA
This sequence comes from Phyllomedusa bahiana, assembly GCA_025379985.1. Lineage (NCBI taxonomy): Eukaryota > Metazoa > Chordata > Amphibia > Anura > Hylidae > Phyllomedusa > Phyllomedusa bahiana. The sequence goes on from JAODAL010007696.1 coordinate 11,762, forward strand.
GGTAATATGTATCATTTAAACCCCTGTCAAATGGCCTCCGAAAGGTTTCTTGGACCTACGTTTCAACAGCGAAAAGGAAACTTAACTAAATTTCTTAGGTTTATGTTAGGGCTCATGCGTATAGCCTTAGAATAGAGACATCCAGCCTTCATGTGCTGCTGCACAAGCTCTGATTCAAATGCAATGTGCCAGGATAAAACATCTGTGTGCCTCTTATGACATCAAACATGAGCTCTGTAGTGTTCTTGACATTAAATGGTTAAAAGCTTAAAGGAAAAGTATATATAATCCTCAGATGGCTTAAGGTCAATGAGAAAATCATGGGGTCAAGAAAAAACTGATGGTTCAGCAACTCTGTAAATCAATAATAACTTATAACCTGAGTCAAATGTATGGTATACAGGGGTGACCTGCTTTATACAACGCACCTATTTATAACAATTAATTTTATATTGATTATATAGCTCCAACATATTCCAAAGTTCTGTACAGAGATTGTTATAACTGTCAACAGTGCAGTCCCTGTTCCCAATGGGACTTGCAATCTAATACCACTATCGTACACAATTATCTTAGACTATCTTCATCAGTTGAGTTTAGCGTGTGATAGGAGAACTGAAAAACACAGAGAAAACCCCTAATAACATGTAAACGTTATGCAGATCTCACATCCAAGTTTAAGACCCCTTGCTGCATGGCAACAGTGCTAACCACCAAGGGCAGACACAGACAGTAATAGGCCCCTAGGCAGGGACAGTGTGTGGGCCATTTGCTACCCCATATCTAATTACAGAGCACCCTAGGGCCACTAAGACAGTATGGGGCTCAAAACATATGTAAAAACAAGGTGATCTAATGCAGCTGGTAGCTACTACCTCCTCATTTCACACATGTGGTGCAAAGAACAGATCTGGTGCCCTGATATCCGACCTACTAAACTAGCTACCTGAGGCCCTACCTACCAACACATTACCCTGCCTACCTGTTGATCCTACCTATCTACTTACCTGGGGCCCTACCCACATAACTATGGGGACCCTACCTAATCATGGACCTTACTACCTAAGAGGGGACCTTACCTAGTTATCTTACAGGGTGATTACTTGACATCCTACAGATTGGGGGGCTTACCCCCTTACCAAATAGGGTCTTAATTACCTAACTGCCTACTGGGGGGCTACTACTTACCTATTGGGAGGCCTCTCTACCTGCTTACCTACTGGGAGAGCTGCCTAATTGAGGGCTTAACTACCTAATGGGAGATTTCCTTCCAACCTAATGGAAGACCTACATAGCTACCTAAAGAATAAAATAATTACACATAATTGCTATTGTCATGTTTATATAAGTCCTATCAAGTAAAGTATGACCTAATTTACCCCAAATGGTCATCACCAAAAAGAAAAAAAATCCAGAATCATTTACATAGTGGGGGGTTACTTACCTACTTACCTAACAAAGGGCCAACCTAGTGGGGGCTTACTTACCTACCCACCTATAGGCCATAAAAGTCCTATCAAGTAAAGTCCTATCATACATCCTTTCACAGTACTCAGTAGTGCATCCACTGGACCACTGCAAGCAATGGTGTTAGCCACGCCAGGGAGCGGAATCTAAGTAGATCACGGTTTTCACCAGAGCCCGACGCAAAGCGGGATGGACTTGCTGCGGCCGGAGTCTACCAGGTCGTTACCCCTGACATAACTTGCTTGCGGAGGCAGCCGAGGTGTAGCGTGGTACAAAATCGTAAGGCAGGCTCGTAGTCAGGGACAGGCGGTAAGTCAGGACAGGCAGCAAAGGTTCATGGTCGAGGGATGGAGGCAGAAGGTACGGTCCACGGTAATTAGAACAGACACCGGGGAACGCTATCTCAATAGACAATGGCACTAAAGATCCAGCGGGGAGTAGGCGGAAGCGTCCAGGTAATATAGAGGCAGTGCCAGGCAATAGCTAATTACAGGAGGAACCTGACAGACAGGAGCATTGCCTGGTGAGTTAAACTGTGCAGGGGAGCGAGTGCGAAGCCGGGGGGATGCCAGAAGCCCGAGTACACCTGCAGCCTGACCGGGAGGCTGCAGGGGCGCTCGTGACACATCCCAAATGGTCGTCACATAAAAAAGCCAGAATTACATTTTTGTTGGTCGCATCTCTGTCCTAATAAATTGGAATACGAAGTGCTCAAAAAGTCATGCTAACCTAAAATGGTACCAATGAAACCTACAGCTGAAACTCCTGATAGCATCCCTCGAGTACATTATGGGCGACATGTTGGAAAAACGGCTTGTCTGCAGCAGTTTTTAGGCACATTTAATCAGTGTAAAGTGCGCCTGAAAGTACGATCCTTTCCGAAATCTGGCTTCTCGTATACCTTGCATAGGAAATTTAATGCGCCTTAAAAGGCACATTGCACAATCGCGGCGCATAGCGTATCATTACTAGTGTATGTAATGTGCCTGTTGAGGTGCATTGGGTAACAGAGACGCATAGAATATCATTACTAGTGTATGTAATGCCCCTCAACAGGCGCATTGCGTTATGAAGGCACACAGTGTATCATTGCTACTTTATGTAATGCGCCTTTGTAGGCGCCTTACAATGTGTCGTGCCCGGCATATAATGCACCTAGTTTTGGTATATTACAGTTCATTTATACCGATAATATGACGTCAAGAGTATTTTTTGCGCAAAATAGACCCAAAAAACGGTGCTTGCGTATTGGGACATGTCACCCTATGTCTCTTTTACAATCCATCTATTATTGAAATTCATTAGCTTATGCATGTGTATGCTATCTTACAGACAGTAGGAAACTTCTCTAGGGTAGGTGCACAAGTCTGTTTTTCAACACTTTAACGGAAATCGGTGGAACTAACATCTAAAAACCGTGTTGTTTCAGATAAATTTTTGGACACGAATTAGCAATTTCAGGCATGGTTCAGAGGCTGTTTTCCATTGTGGATTTGGATGTGATGCTTGTACGCTGATTACAAGTTATTTTGTTGCTGTTTGTATGTGGACTTGGACAACGATCCGCATCAAAGCCACATCAGTATCAGTTTTATGTGGTTTGGACGCTGTTTTTATGCCCTCCATTGAATTCTATAGACATTTTCGAAGTGGGGAAACAGCACTGAAACCACCTTAAGGATTGACATATCAGCTCTTTTTCCACCCTTTTTTTCAGCGTTGTAAAAAAACAGCTTCATGTGCATTGCAATGCTGTTTTTCCATTGAAAACAATGTGAGGTGGTTTGCAGTCTGCTTTCGTCGCTGATTCTGACACTGTTTCAGTGTAAAATCCACTTGAGAAACAGCACTCAACAGCCATGTGAACCTACCCTTAAAGAGGTTTTTCCACAATCTCATTTCATACCTCCTGCATCCAGCTCTTCAACTCTGTGTGCTCAAAAGGGGGCATGTGTGATTTGTTTGAATTGCAGATCATGTGAGCCATCAGGATGACATCACCAAGCCTTTCCTCTCAAAGGAAATGTCTGTTTATGTATAGTGCTGTTAGTAACTACAATGTAGCTCAGAGGTAAAGTTTTTGCCTCACAGCACATACTTGGGGGCATATATCTACCAACAGGGGCCATATACCTACTTATAGGGGCCATATACCTACATACAGGGGCCATATACTTACCCACTGGGGGCATATACCCATCTAAAGGGGCCATATACTTACCTACTGGGGGCATATACCAACCTACAGAGGCCATATAAATAACTACATGGACCACATACCTACTTACTGAGGGCATATACCTACCTACAGGGGCCATATACCTACCTACAAAGGCCATATACTTACCTTCTGGGGACATATACCTACCTACAGGGGCCATATACCTACCTACAGGGGGTATATACCCACCTACTGTGGGCAAATCATTTTACCTACAGGGGACATATACCTACCTACTCGGGGCATATGCCAAACTACTAAGGGAATATACCAACCTACTAGGGGGCAAAGAATTTTAACTACAGGGGACATATATTGTACCTACCAACTGGGGTAAAATAATTTTACCTACAGGGGGCATATACCTACCTACAGGGGCAAATAATTCTATCTACAGGGGGCATATAATTATATCTACTGGGGCATACAGTATATCTACCTACTGAGGGCAAATAATTCTACCTACAGAAGGAATATCTTTAGCTAGAAGGGCCCTATATGTCTACCTACAAGAAGCCTATATAGCTACCTAAAAGGGGCTTATAAACCTACCTACCTGCTAGGATCTTATATACATACCTAGTGGGGGGGTCTGTATGCCTACCTACCGACTGGAAGGTTTATATTCCTACCTACAAGAGCCCTATATACCTACACACCTACCTAAATGGGGCCTATATAACTACATACCAGGGACCTATATTACAACTTATTTCTGAGGCCTATATAACTACCTATCTACTTAACAGGGGACCTAGATACCTACCTATTGGGGATCTATAAGTCTACCCACCCACATACTATATTGAGGGATTTAACTACCTCCCACACAGCCAGCCAGTATCTTCTCTACTCTGCACTTAAGAGGGACAAAAATCCCGAAACAGCGTTGTCTGTGGATGAGAGATACTGGCTTGGCTAAAAAATCCTTTTTGCTTTCTCAAGACTCGGTGGGTCAAAAGCAAATTGAAGATTTGTTACAACCAACAGAGGGCACTGTGGGCTTCTCAGCCCCTTTCCCATAATGCCTTGTGATATGCAAATGCTAAGTAGAGGGCGACAAAGCAAAACAAAAACTCTACAAGCCGTTCGTTCGGTGCTCTCCTTAAGAAGAGATCTTCCCTTCCTGAGCTACCCGATGCCTCCCACACAGCCAGCCAGTATCTTCTCTACTCTGCACTGAAGAGGGACAAAAATCCCGAAACAGCGTTGTCTGTGGATGAGAGATACTGGCTTGGCTAAAAAATCCTTTTTGCTTTCTCAAGACTCGGTGGGTCAAAAGCAAATTGAGGATTTGTTACAACCAACAGAGGGAGTTGTGGCTTCTCAGCCCCTTTCCCATAATGCCTTGTGATATGCAGATGCTAAGTAGAGGGCGAAAAGGCAAAACAAAAACTCTACAAGCCGTTCGTTCGGTGCTCTCCTTAAGGAGAGATCTTCCCTTCCTGAGCTACCCGATGCCTCCCACACAGCAAGCCAGTATCTTCTCTACTCTGCACTGAAGAGGGACAAAAATCCCGAAACAGCGTTGTCTGTAGATGAGAGATACTGGCTTGGCTAAAAAATCCTTTTTGCTTTCTCAAGACTCGGTGGGTCAAATGCAAATTGAGGATTTGTTACAACCAACAGAGGGCGCTGTGGGCTTCTCAGCCCCTTTCCCATAATGCCTTGTGATATGCAGATGCTAAGTAGAGGGCGAAAAGGCAAAACAAAAACTCTACAAGCCGTTCGTTCGGTGCTCTCCTTAGGAGAGATCTTCCCTTCCTGAGCTACCCGATGCCTCCCACACAGCCAGCCAGTATCTTCTCTACTCTGCACTGAAGAGGGACAAAAATCCCGAAACAGCGTTGTCTGTGGATGAGAGATACTGGCTTGGCTAAAAAATTCCTTTTTGCTTTCTCAAGACTCGGTGGGTCAAAAGCAAATTGAGGATTTGTTACAACCAACCGAGGGCACTGTGGGCTTCTTAGCCCTTTTCCCATAATGCCGTGTGATATGCAGATGCTAAGTAGAGGGCAAAAAGGCAAAACAAAAACTCTACAAGCCGTTCGTTCGGTGCTCTCCTTAAGGAGAGATCTTCCCTTCCTGTACCTCCTATATGGGAATACAAAATAAGACTAAAACTTAGGGCCACATGTATGAACCTGTTTAGGTCTAAAACTCACTTTTTGCCCATAAGTTACTATGGGCAAAAGACTGAGTTTTAGACCTAAACAGTTTCATACATGTGGCCCTTAGTGCACAAATGGGAGCCCAAAAGCCATTTGAGGACACTTATATTGTTAGAGGCACAAAAGAGTCATTATTACCATTATAGGTGCTCTACAATCATGGCCAAAACTTTTAAGAATGTCACAAATATAATATTTTCACATGATCTGTTGCCCAGTGGTTTTTATGTGTTTTTGTCAGATGTTTTTTATCACATACAGAAATACAAGTGCAATCATATTATGATTAAAAAAAGCTTTTATTGACAGAATGAGTTAATGCAGCAAGTCAATATTTGCAGTGTTGACCCTTCTTCTTCAGGACCTCTGCAATTCTCCCTGGCATGCTCTCTCAATCAACTTCTGGACCAAATCCTGACTGATAGCAGTCCATTCTTACACAATCAATGCTTGCATTTTGTCACAATTTGTTGGTTTTTGTTTGTCCACCCGTCTCTTGATGATTGACCACAAGTTCTCAATGGGATTAAGATCTGGGGAGTTTCCAGGCCATGGACCCAAAATCTCTATGTTTTGTTCCCTGAGCCATTTAGTTATCACCTTTGCTTTATGGCAAGGTGCTCCATCATGCTGGAAAAGGCATTGTTGATCACCAAACTGCTCTTGGACGGTTGGGAGAAGTTGCTCTTGGAGGACATTCTGGTACCATTCTTTATTCATGGATGTGTTTTTAGGCAAGACTGTTAGAGAGCCGATTCCCTTGGCTGAGAAGCAACCCCACACATGAATGGTTTCTGGATGCTTTACAGTTGGCATGAGACAAGACTGGTGGTATCGCTCACCTTTTGTCTTCTCCGAACAAGCTGTTTTCCAGATGTTCCAAACATTCAGAAAAGGGATTCATCAGAGAAAATGACTTTACCCCAGTCCTCAGCAGTCCACTCCCTGTACCTTTGGCAGAATATCAGTCTGTCCTTGATGTTTTTTCTGGAGAGAAGTGGCTTCTTTGCTGCCCTCCTTGACACCAGGCCTTGCTCCATGAGTCTCCGCCTCACAGTGCGTGCAGATGCACTCACACCTGCCTGCTGCCATTCCTGAGCAAGCTCTGCACTGCTGGTAGCCCGATTCTGAAGCTGAAACACTTTTAAGAGATGGTCCTGGCGCTTGCTGGTCTTTCTTGGGCGCCCTGGAGCCTTTTTGGCAACAATGGAACCTCGCTCCTTGAATTCCTTGATGATGCGATAGATTGTTGACTGAGGTGCAATCTTTCTATTTGCAATACTCTTCCCTGTTAGGCCAGTTTTGTGCAGTGCAATGATGACTGCACGTGTTTCTTTAGAGATAACCATGGTTAACAGAAGAGAAACAATGATGCCAAGCACCAGCCTCCTTTTAAAGTGTCCAGTGGTGTGATTCCTACTTAATCATGTCAGATTGATCTCCAGCCCTGTCCTCATCAACACCCACACCTGTGTAAATCGAGCAATCACTGAAACGATGTAGCTGGTCCTTTTAAGGCAGACCTGCAATGAAGTTGAAATGTGTTTTGAGGTAAAAAGTTCATTTTCTAGGCAACTATTGACTTTGCAATTAATTGCTGTTAATCTGATCACTCTTTATAACATTCTGGAGTATATGCAAATTGCTATTATAAAACCTGATGCAGTAGACTTTGTAAAACTTAACATTTGTATCATTCTCAAAACTTTTGGCCATGACTGTAGACTGGAAGTTTGTACAGAGATAGGAATTGGTAGGGAAGTGCTGGAAAAGTAAGGAGTCTAAGATGTTTGTTTTGTAAATTCTACAGTGAAGAGTCATGGGGATCTGGGACAGATGGAGAAGAAAAAGGGAAAGAGACCAACTCTTAAAATCAATGAACAACTCTTCAGAGATGTCTCCTGTAAGTCCAGAAATCTAAGTTTACTGTGTGCAGAGCTTGTGTACAATTGGTATCCATCACTGTCTGGTCACTGTATGGCAGTAATATTAGTCATAGTTTAATGGTTTATATTCAGTAGTATTCAATAGTATGTTGTATTATTCAGTCACTATGTGATGGTGATACGTGGTCATGATCTTGCAGTATTATTCAGTCACTGTAGTGGTGATATGTGATCATGGTGGTATAGTATTATTCAGTCACTGTGGGGGTGATATGTAGTCATGGTTTGACAGCATTATTCAGTCACTATGTGGTGGTGATATGTGGTCATGGTGTGACAATATTATTCAGCCACTATATTGTGGGGATATGTAGTCTGGTGTTGCGGTATAATTTAGTCACTATGTAGTGGTGATATGTGGTCATTGTGTGGTGGTATTATTCAGTCACTATGTAGCGGTGATATGTGGTCATGGTGTGGAGGTATTATTCAGTCACTATATTGTAGTGATATGTGGTCATGGTGTGACAGTATTATTTGGTCACTATGTGGTAGTGATATGTGGTCTTATTGGGATTATTAGTAATATTGTCCTTGGGATTCTGGTTTTGTGTAGCGGTGTTTTTTGGTAATTGTCTGACTATTATTTTATGTACAACATTGTGTTATAGCTTTTTGTATATTCAGGCACTGGTTGATGGTGATTCAACAGGTTAAGCATGGGAGGGGGTTGAAATGTCTTCACCCTGCCCTGAGTGCAATTTAGCATAGCAACGGCCCTGCTTCTAGGTGTCCCCTAGTGACTGCTTAGTGGGCCCAATTGATAAGACAGCCCTGGGCTCCTGTGCAATTACAGTGGTTGTATTAATACATGGTCGACTTATACTGTTTTCTTTGTCATACCACAATTTTCTTGATTGTGACATGAAATGCTGCAGGAATGCACAATTGTGGCAACAATGTGCTGCAGTGGTGGAAACTTCTGTGTCTGTGGCAAGATTATAAAAATGACAGTAACCAAGATGACAAAAAAGGTGGAGAGAATGAATTGCAAGAATTTGCCTGATCACTTTTTTCCCTAGTCAAACTCAAAGTGATCTTCTCTTTTAGATACTTTCACAGTTTCTTCTTTTCCACTAGCCAGCTCTGGGTAGTTTATTTAAAGTTTTATTCCTGACAAGAGCCTGACTTTAGTTACTTTTTACACAGAAATGAATGGTATTGGCTGCAACAATATCAATATTTCATCAGATCTTTGTTCAGCCCCATTTTAGCTTTTCTTAATGGTGCACTTTACCAGCCGGTTTTGTCATACATCATTAAACAGAAGCTATAGTACTCATGCACCGCTTCTGATTTACTGTAGACAGTAATGTTTAAGATCGCATTAAACACCACACATACTCTCAGCTATTTGAGCAACATCAGAGTAATGAACAGTCAATAGTCATTCTAAGTTAGTACCCTTTGGAGCTTTTATGACTGAATCAAATAAGTATCCTTTGTACTTCCAATGACGGAGGCCCTAATGTCATCTAATGAATTTAGGATCTAATCTAAACTTCAAAGGATTTTTTTATCCATTGACTCTTGAGATGAACTGTATAAAATGTAAAATAACTCTAAAAATCTGAATATTCAGAATCTATCACTTAATAAAAAGTAGAAAATGAATCTTTGCTAAGGCCCCAAGCTGTGAAAGATTTACTTGGGAAAATAGATATGAAGTGTCACAGTTGACACCATCTCACTGATACTCGTTAAATGTATCATTCAAATTGAATATTATATAGACTGGCTACATAGATTCTCAAAATAGATAGCCATGAAGAATGTTAAAATAACCCACAGGCATCGAAATTATGAAAGAATGTCAATTTTCCATTTCAAATTTGACATCCTTAATGCTGCAACATCGGTAAAACATCGACCTTCATTTACATGGTTGACCAGGATTAGAAAAATGAGTATGCTTTATTTTTCCAGAATAGCATCACTCATGTTTAGAGATGGGCGAATCGATTCTAACGAAGTGGAATTCGTATAGAATTTCAGGAAAACTTCGATTCTGAACGAAGTCGAAGTTTGGGGTGATTCGCGGGAACGAAGCGTGCTTTTGATTGATAAAATGGCTGCGAGCACATGGCATTCGAAGGGGCAAAGAAGTCTGGGAGGAAGAAGGGCGTAGCCTACATGACATGTGCAGACATGAAGCCAATCAGAGACCGGTGGGATTCTGTGACGTCACCGCACTACATAAATCTGGGCGCGACGCTGGCAGTTCACACTGCTCTCACTGTACTGTGTAGGGAAGGTGCTGCCACGGCAGCTTATGATATCTCATACTAAAAAACTCACTTTTATACAGCGATTTTTGGGGGGTCACAGCTTGTCTCAGAGACTGCTTCTCTTACGTTCTAATTCTGATTTGTGGGGTATTGGAACTGAAGTCCAGTGTGCGTCTAATGCAGCTGCATATACATTTTAATGCTATCTGCTCAGTTCTTCAGCACATTGAATATCCAAGGGTTATCTAAGCCTGTTCCTGTTGTATTCAGTTAAAAAAACAGCGTTTTACAATCCAGAATACCACTTAATTTATGGTTGCTCATTTCTTTTGCACAATTTAGATCCAGGGGTTAATTAAGCGTTGTTCTGCTGTTGTGGTCACTAAAAGAAACGTTCTTTTTCACCTCCAAAGAAGAAATTTTGCCTGTAGCATAATTCATAACCGAAGGTTAATTACAAGTTTTTCTGTTGTTGTGTACCATAAAATACACGCCATTTTAACACGCTACAAAGCTGGTAATTTTTGGTTGCTCATTTCTTTTGCGCAATTTAGATCCAGGGGTTAATTAAGCGTTGTTCTGCTGTTGTGGTCACTAAAAGAAACGTTCTTTTTCACCTCCAAGGAAGAAATTTTGCCTGTAGCATAATTCATAACCGAAGGTTAATTACAAGTTTTTCTGTTGTTGTGTACCGTAAAATACACTCCATTTTAACACGCTACAAAGCTGGTAATTTTTGGTTGCTCATTTCTTTTGTGCAATTTAGATCCAGGGGTTAATTAAGCGTTGTTCTGCTGTTGTGGTCACTAAAAGAAACGTTCTTTTTCACCTCCAAAGAAGAAATTTTGCCTGTAGCATAATTCATAACCGAAGGTTAATTACAAGTTTTTCTGTTGTTGTGTTCCGTAAAATACACGGCATTTTAACACGCTACAAAGCTGGTAATTTTTGGTTTCTCATTTCTTTTGCACAATTTAGATCCTGGGGTTAATTAATCGTTGTTCTGCTGTTGTGGTCACTAAAAGAAACGTTCTTTTTCACCTCCAAAGAAGAAATTTTGCCTGTAGCATAATTCATAACCGAAGGTTAATACAAGTTTTTCTGTTGTTGTGTACCGTAAAATACACTTAATTTTAACACGCTACAAAGCTGGTAATTTTTGATTGCTCATTTCTTTTGTACAATTTAGATCCAGGGGTTAATTAAGCGTTGTTCTGCCGTTGTGGTCACTAAAAGAAACGTTCTTTTTCACCTCCAAAAAGAAATTTTGCCTGTATCATAATTCATAACCGAAGGTTAATTACAAGTTTTTCTGTTGTTGTGTCCCGTAAAATACACGCCATTTTAACACGCTACAAAGCTGGTAATTTTTGGTTTCTCATTTCTTTTGCGCAATTTAGATCCAGGGGTTAATTAAGCGTTGTTCTGCTGTTGTGGTCACTAAAAGAAACGTTCTTTTTCACCTCCAAAGAAGAAATTTTGCCTGTAGCATAATTCATAACCAAAGGTTAATTACAAGTTTTTCTGTTGTTGTGTACCGTAAAATACACGCCATTTTAACACGCTACAAAGCTGGTAATTTTTGGTTGCTCATTTCTTTTGTGCAATTTAGATCCAGGGGTTAATTAAGCGTTGTTCTGCTGTTGTGGTCACTAAAAGAAACGTTCTTTTTCACCTCCAAAGAAGAAATGTTGCCTGTAGCATAATTCATAACCGAAGGTTAATTACAAGTTTTTCTGTTGTTGTGTACCGTAAAATACACGCCATTTTAACACGCTACAAAGCTGGTAATTTTTGGTTGCTCATTTCTTTTGTGCAATTTAGATCCAGGGGTTAATTAAGCGTTGTTCTGCTGTTGTGGTCACTAAAAGAAACGTTCTTTTTCACCTCCAAAAAAGAAATTTTGCCTGTAGCATAATTCATAACCAAAGGTTAATTACAAGTTTTTCTGTTGTTGTGTACTGTAAAATACACGCCATTGTAACACGCTACAAAGCTGGTAATTTTGTTGCTCATTTCTTTTGCTGCAATTTAGATCCAGGGTTAATTAAGCGTTGTTCTGCTGTTGTGGTCACTAAAAGAAACTTCTTTTTCACCTCCAAAGAAGAAATTTGCCTGTAGCTAATCCATAACCAAAAGGTTAATTACAAGTTTTCTGTTGTTGTGTTCCATAAAATGCACGCCTTTTTAACACGCTACAAAGCTGGTAATTGTTGGCAGCTATTTCTTTTGCGCAATTTACATCCAGGGTAGCTAAGTATTATCTGCGTGTAACGTTTCCTTTTTCACTGCAAAGAAGAAATTTAGGCTGTACATAATTCTATCCGAGGTTAATTAGCCTGTTGTGCTTTTATATTCAGTAAATGCACAGGTTTTAAAACGGCACTCTATGTCAATTTTTGCCCGTTTGTGGAGCGCAATTTATATCCAAGGTTACCAAGTTTGTTATTGGTCATTGGAGTCAAAACAGGTGTTATATCATATACAGATATCTTCATCAAACAGTGTCTGTACATTTTAGAACCAAACATTGTCAGACGAGAGGGGGAGGCTCTTCACCTGCCGAGTGGCAGTGGCACAAACATTCCTGGAGCAGGCCCAGGTCAGCAAAAGCAAGGGATGTCCAGCGGGTCACGGTGACCTACAACTGCTGCTGTCATCTAGTGGCGTGTGCTACCAGCAACCTAAGGTTCATCGATTGTTGACTAGTCTCACTTCCTCCCAGATTATATTGACAACCCAGCCAAGTGTCGGTTGGGAACGTCACGACACATGCCTTAGTTGGCATGCGCCGGCAGCGGGTCCAGCGGCCCTGCACTGTCCCAACCTCGCCTCTGTTCCCATCCATTCCTCAACCAGATTCTCTCCATGCCTAGGCGTAGACTCACGCATGATGCCTCACCCAACACTGTGTAATGAGTCTGGTTCAAACTACCTGCCTCATGCCACATTCTGATGCCGCCACCCCTGCGCCCTGATCACACATCTGCTGTACATTTCTCCATCTGCCACCACCATACGTGTACCATGCTGGACTGTCTGCGTCACCCACCTCCACACTCTTCTGTCATTGTGGCCACTCTATGACCTCATGCACTGCTGCTGCTGGTGCCGGACCTCCAACTTGTCATGTGTGCCACCTGTCGTGACCTCATGCTGCTGCTGTGGCTGCTGCCTTGACCTACACACTCTGTCATTGTGCCACTACTGTGAGCCTACTTCTGTTTTGTGCCACCTTCCATAATTCATTGTGTCCACTCTCTGACCTCATGCTGCTGTGCTGCGCCGTCACCTCCACACTTAACTGTCACTGATGTTGCCACCTGGGCCCTCAGTTTGTTTTTCCAGCTGTCGCTGCCGATGACTTTTCAGGCTACAATTCCCGCATTCAGTTTTTGGTCAGTTTTGCCCTCTTAAGTGCCCAGGGAATTTTATATTGAAGCGATTCTAAGAGCGGCGGCAGTCATGTGCGTGTCATACTAAAACACAACATTGTATGAAGACCAAACCAAGCTCCCTCTGCATATTTAAGCATGGTACAACGTTCTACAGCACCCTGCAGGCTCTGTGCAGCCTGGAAAAAGCTGTTTTTTTAACATGATTCGTCCCGAAGTAATTCGGACCGAAGTTAAGAAGGGAGGAAGGAAAGAAGGGAGGAAGGAAAGAGGAGGAAGGAAAGAGGAGGCAAGAAAGAGGGGAGGAAGGACAGAAGGAAGGAAGAAAAGAAGGGAGGAAAGAAGGGAGGAAGGAAAGAAAGAAATGAGGAAGGGATGTAAGGAGGAGAAAAGGATGGGGTAAGGATGAAAAGAAGCAAGGAAGGAAGGGAGCGAGAAAGATTGGATATAGTTATACACTGTTATGGTGTCTACTGTGGATAATGGGAGTTAATATATAATATTATAAACTAACAATCTATATGGTAGTAGTAATTCTGCACGATAGTGCATGTGAATTTGGTTTCCACATCCTCATTCATATGAAATAAAAAAAAAATGTCTGCACATATATTTGGTGACACTGCAGAAGAATAGCGAGTAGCATTGCAGAACGTAAGTTCATAAGTAGCTTACAAATCTAATGTGTATTTCCACAGCAAAAAATTGAGACTGAACCTTGGATTTCTGCAGCAGATGTATCAGAGTTTTGTGGTTTTTGGTGCCTTAGATCTGCATCAGGATTGGCCCTATTGTCAGGTCTTTTCCACGTGGCATAAACAGAATTAAGAAGCATTTTACTCTTTTTCGCAACAATACATAAAGTCCATGTAAAAAAATCTTCACTGTATGTGAACGTAGTTACAGAAATCTATCCCCATATCTGGGATATGGATTGTTGTCAGAATCCACATCAAAAGCCAACATGTATGTACAGGGCTAAAAACTAGATTAACCCCATTGAATGACAATGGGGTAAATCCTTGTGCAAATCTGTAGCACCACAACCTGCACATCTATGGCATGTAAAGATGCAGTAGGTAAATGTGTAGTCCATAAATAGCATATCTTATATCTTCATGTGTTGTTGTAAACCCATGTGCTTATACTCATATATTAATCTGTATATATGATATTTCATTACATGGACCCTATTGCCATTCCCTAATATGATTTATGTAACTGTATGAGCTTTAAAGGGATTGCGTGTACCGTATATGGACAGTTTATAAGAAACCACATGTATTTTTACCAATAAAGATGTGTTGCAAGAAAGTTTAGACTAAAAATGAAAAACATGTAAAATGGGAGCATACCTTTAAAAATTACCTGGTTAACAAAGAAACTGTAGGTAGTGGACCGAACAAAGAAAATCCCACAGGCACATTAATCTTCCCTGACAGTTGTTCTGTTGTGCAGGTTTTTAATTAGGATACAAATATGCCAGCTGATATAAATAAAAAGGAGACTTTGTGAGCAATGCCGCCTCCCTGAATTTAGTTGAATAAATTTAAATGTTTATTGCTCTTTTAGTATATGTTGAATACTCAGCAAAACAGAATCCGAGAAATATGTATTCATCGAACTCACAGGGATTCATTCAGTCATCATTGTCAGAATTAACTGATAATGCGCTGCGTGATATTAAGATGTCACTTAGGCTGCGTTCACTTAATTATGCAGATTTTTTTGTGTGTGTGTCTCAAAAAGAAACTCCTTAAGGACCATCCTTTTATCATTTTTTTTATTTGGTAGGGGTGATTTTTTTTTTTTATCCTCGCCTTACGTATAGTGTCTTTGTGCCATTTTAATTGCATTTTTGCTGCTTTTCTCAACTATATCAAAAATGTTTGAAGAAAACACATGTATTTAAAAAAAGCAAAAAAAAAGTGCAGAAAAAATGCATGTGATTTTTTTAAATACATGCTTATTTTAATTGTAAATGGTTTTGTAATTAGCTAATGTGGGACACAGTTGAAATCGGGGTTAATTAGAACACCTATTTGTTTCTTTAATGGTTTGCATTTTTATGCAGTTTAAAAATGCAGTGTGTGAACACAGACTTAAAGAGCCATAACTGTTTTTTTCATCAAATACATCATATGAGGGCTTGTGTTTTGCAAGACTTTTTTTTTTACCCTGTTTCCCCGAAAATAAGACATCCTTCGAAAATAAGACCTAATGCAATTTTTTTCAAGCTTATAAATATAAGGCCTCCCTGAAAATAAGACCTAGCGGCAGTCACTGCTACAGCTCCCCCATGCCATACATTAGCATTAGCAGATAATTTAGATACCTGGACAAGGGGTGCTAATTTAAGGAAAGTGCTATTGCTAGACATGAGAGATTGGGCCCATAAAACAAATGGAGTCACAAGAAATTCACCATTAAATTCAGAGTTTGGATAGTTATGATGAGGCTTCAGAAGATGATGACATGACGGTCTTTGAATAAATATTGATTTTTGTTCATAAATACCGGGATTGGTAAATGTAACATAAATTGTTGTACATGGAAATAGAGTCACAAAAAATTCTTGATGGAATTCAGAATACTCCAAGCAGTGCATATACGCTGTGTTCCACATTATTATGCAAATAATATTTTCTCTTATTTTTCAAAATTACCTATATGAATTGCAGTCATTGTAATTTTCCAGTCATCAACTATCAGAGTATAATTGAAAAGTTTTTGAACAAACTGCCTATGATAACAGTATATTTTATACAAAAAAAACCTCAAAATGCATGTTCTAAATTATTATGCACAGCAGAGTTTTCAACCTTTTCATTTTTATAACAAACCAAAAAATGGTGATTTGTGAAATTATAAGCATTAGCAGGTTATTACAAACTGAAATCAAACAGTTTTCAAGTCAAAACTTTATTCTAGGTGATGTTACATGTGCACATAGGACCCCTTGTTCGAAATGAGCTTCTGAACTCTCTCGTCCATTGAATTTGTCAGGTTTTGGATGGTTTCTGCTTTAATTGTTTTGCATGAGGACAGAATACCCTCCCAGAGCTGTTGCTTAGATGTGAACTGCCTCCCACCATCATAGACACTCCTTTTGATGATGCTCCAGAGGTTCTTAATGGGGTTGAGGTCAGGGGAGCCCGGGGGCCACACCATAAGTTTTTCCCCTTTTATGCCCATAGCAGCCAGAGATTTAGATGTGTTATTTGCAGCATGAGACGGTGCATTATCATGCATGAAAATGATCTTGCTGCGGAATGCACGGTTCTTCTTGAACCATGGCAGGAAGTAATGTTTGAGAAACTCCACATACATTATGGAGTTCATCTTTACACCTTCAGGGATCCTAAAGGGGCCGACAATCTCTCTCCCCATGATTTCAGCCCAAAACATTACTCCACCTCCTCCTTGTTGGTGCCGTAGCCGTGTTTGCATGGGGTGTCCATCAACCAGCCATCCTCCACTCCATCTATCTGGACCATCGAGCGTTGCACACCACTAATCGGTGAACAGTCAGTCTTAATGTCTTGTTTGGCCCACTGGAGCCGTTTCTGCTTGTGTGCAGTGGGATAGAGGAGGTCAACAGGATGACTTACGCACAGCTGCAAACCTCTAAAGGACCCTGCATCTTGTTGTTCGGGGGACGTTGGAGGCACCAGCAGCTTCAAAAACTTGCTCTTTTAACATGACGTAATTGACTGTTGGAAAGAGTCCTCAATTTTTCCTTATCAGCACGCACACGTGTGTGCTGTGAATCAGCTACATACTTCTTGATTGTGCGATGATCACGATGAAGTGTCTTGGCAATGTTGATTGTAGTCATGCCTTGACCTACACACTCCACAATTTGTTCCTTCTCAGCAGCCGACACATCCTTTTTCTTTCCCATTTTGGCTGAAAATGTAGGCTGTTTAATAACGTGGGACAGTCTTCTTAAGTAGTCTTGCCTTTAATTGGACACACCTGCCAAACTAATTAGCACAGGTGTCTGCAAATACTTTCAGTGATATAAAGAGCCCTGACACACATCACCATCAATGAGTTTAACTGAGAAACAAAAAAATTCTTACCTTATCACTTCTAAACACTTTTTGCATAATAATTTGGAACACAGTGTAGATATTGAACTTTGGAGAAGTTCTACTCTACCATGATAGCAGTCATCATAGGGGCCAAACAGGCTGCCAACAGAAAAATATGCTGGGCACTGATAGAAATTGGCAGTCACCACTAATTGCTGCCCCATCATGCTGATGTTTGTGATGACATGACTACAGTATGGAACAAATGTAATTCTTATTCATGGAAAAATAAGACATCCCCTAAAAATAAGACCTAGTGCATCTGTCGGAGCAAAAATTAATATAAGACACTGTCTTATTTTTGGGGAAACAGGGTAATAATAATACTATTTACCATAAAATTTACTTTTTGTTTTTGAAGTTCAACCTGTAGTATAACTGATGTCTTAATTTTATTCTGTGGGTCAGTATGATTTCAGTGATAAAAGTTCATATAGATTTTGTCATGTTTTACTACTTTTGTAGATGGGGAAATGCCAGTTATGTTAAAGTTATATTATATATGTTTAGAAATATACATATATAATGTTAGATTTTAAGACGTAGGGCTTTATATATGAAAACTGTCTAGCAGTGAGACTATGTTGTCCATAACAACCAATCAGAGCTGATAGCGACCAATCAGAGCTCATAACAAACAATCACAGTTCTGGTTTCATTTCATATAGTGCTCTGGAAAAACAAAAGCTGAGCCCTGATTGGTTGCCATGAGCAACAAAGATAGTCCTACTGCTAGACAGTTTTCATACATACAACTTTAGGGCATTGTTGCCAACCCTTCTGGTTTTGGCGTGTCACTCCCGCTAATGGGGGCCGTGTCCCGCCCCCCCCCGCTTGGGTGGCTTAACCTCCCGCATCTTTAGAGATGCCAGAGGTTATCTGTGTACAGAGGCATCGGACAGCCTCTGTCCTGTGCCGCTGTCCGGAAATGCTCTCCTAGCTTCAGAGGAAGCTGCGAGAGCACTGTGGGGGAAGGTGGCGGGGCTTAGCGGGAGCCGAGAAGCTCCGCTCCTTTCCCCGAGCAGCATGTGAAGAACTAGGATGCCAGCAGGACAGGTGAGTGCAGGGATGGTTGTGTGTGTGTGGAGGGGGTAGCTGATTGCCTGTGAAGGGAGGGGTGTGTGTGCAGTGACTGAGTGCTTGTGAGCGGAGGAGTGTGAAGTAGATTTTATTATTTTATTGTTATTAGCTATAGAGGCACTGCCTGGCTCATGGGGGCAACTGCCTGGATCATGGGGGCATCTACCTGGCTCATGGGGGCATCTACCTGGATAAAGTGGGCATATGCCTGGCTATTGGGGGAACTACCTGGCTGTAAGGAGCATCTACCTGGGTATTGGGGGCACTACCTGGCTATTGGGGACACTATGTGGCTATTGGTAGCACTACCTGGCTATTGGGGGCACTGCCTAGCTATTGGGGACACTACCTGGCTAATGGAGTCACTACCTGGCTATTGGGGGCACTGCCTGGCTAATGGTGGCACTACCTGGCTGTAAGGGGCACTATCTGGCTATTGGGGAGAGCTACCTGGCTAGAGGGGGACAGCAACCTGGCTAGAAGGGGGCATTAACCTGGCTACAAGAGGCTACTACCTGGTTACAGGGTTCAAATAGGGCACCAAGATACCTACCTATTGGGGCACAGTTTGGCAGTATTTCCCAGCTCTCCTGGATGCTGAATAGAGAATCCAACAGTCCAGGGAAGCTGGGTGACGCCAAAACCCTAATTAAGCTTTCTTCCAGAGCCATTACACAGTTAGGTGGAGTAGGGTGTGGCTTTTTCAAAGGGGGCATGGCTTACATGCAAGATGGGCGTGGATATGCAAATCTTTGACGCGACGTGCTACGCACGCCGCCCTTCAAATCTCCAGCTTTCTTACTTTCATAAGTTGGCATGTATGCTTTAGGGAGACATGTATGAAAATTGTCTAGGTCTAAGACTTTCTTTGTTGCCCATAGCAGCCAATCAGAGCTCATAGCAACCAATCAGAGCTCTCAGTAACCAATCAGAGCTTCCCTTTTATTTTTTCAGAGCACTATATGAAATGAAAGGGGTGCTCTGATTGGTTACTATGGGCAGAAAACACAGTCTTAGACCAACACAGTCTTCATACATGTGGCCTTTAGTTTTTATTTTTGTTTTTTACTGTCACTAGGGAATGTGATGACTTGTACAATATACCTCAATATTTATACACCACAGTATAGTGTTTCTTTATGAATCTCTTATGACAACCAGCCTCTCACTATAGCAATTTACCAAACTAACCAAACTGGACTACTTCTGTTCTTCTTTATTTCTCTGCGACACATTCTATTCATTTTTGGAACTCTTCAACTTCTGCTTTGTAGTTGAAGTCCAAAGATCAATTAAACTTTCCTCTTACTTCTCCAGTGGAAGTTATGAATGGTTTCCACATAGTCCCCACTATAATTTAAGTAAACTTTTCTTGTTATCTTTACTATAATGTGATTAAAATTGAATGTATGAACTACACGTATTATGTGATGTTATATTTTTGTTTCTGTTAAGTTTTTATATTTTTAGCACAATTATTTTGCATTATACAACAGTGATTCATCCTTTTTACCCATTTATCTATGCACTGCATTGACCATTAAGTGTTTTGAATATTGATAGATACCTTTTATCACATTGATTCATTTTTATGTGCATTATTTTCAGACATTTGACCCTTATGACCCCTCTATTGACTTACTTCCAGGTCTATCTCCTATTTATAGATGTAGTGTATATATGTTAGCATGGACATGAGAAGCAAATAGGTTTCTACTTTGAAATGCGTCATACAATTTTATTTCCTAATAAAAAACTGGAATAATAATAAGGTGGGATTATATCTTTGACATTGGCAGCACTTTTGTTGACAGCAATTTGATTTACCGTTATCCATAAATTTCAAGCATTTTTCATAGGGTAATTTACCAATCTTTTTGGTGACTTTTTTGTCTTGTCTCCTGTACCTTTTTTTCTCCCAAGTCCAATAGAGAGCACTATTGAAAAAATGGCGGAAAAAAAATTCGACTAGATTATACTCCTAGAGTATAGTGCATTGTGACAAAATGCCATTGTCTCCCCCAAAAAAGGAACCAAAATACTACAAACAAAAATACATTGGGGCAGATTTGTCAATATTATCTAATAGTTAGTGTAAACTCAGACTAGACAGTCTTAAAACGTGCAACATTTATCATAGTGTTCATACATCTGCCACATGTTATATTGTTTAGCTTAATTTTATACCTTCTATTACTTGGCAGTTTTTTGGCTCACTAAGCCACACCAATTTTTTGTCGGGTGAGGCACAGAAGTGTCTAGAAGCTGTCTAAGCACATTATAAATGTGGTGTAAAACATGTACGGCAGAATTTCTTACACAATTGCTGCAATAAGAGACCCCTATTGTTTTAAGTCCATTTTAGATTTCACTGTATAACTGGCTGCATCATTGTTGGGCAAAAAACTTTTTTTTCCGAAAAATGTTGTGTTTGAAACTAACCTAAATTAAGCTTTTTCTATAAAACTATAAAATAAACCTTTTTTTAATTAAGGGGGCAAGTAATAAAAAAAAATTGTGGTAAACCTCAAAATTTCCCTTCTTATGGAACCTAAGTAACTTCACACACACTTTTTTTCTGTGTTTCAAAAAGTTATGTGTTTCACTAGTTTTATGACATTTTTACCTCTATTTTTACAGCTTTTTTACAGTGTCATTTTGTTTGCCCTGCTGTGTTGGAAGTACAATAGAGAAGTCTTTGGTGAAAAATGTCATGACTAGATAATGCATAATTTTAACAAAATCCCACTGACCCCAAAAAATCCATAAAGATCCAAAAAATAAAATGCATATATAGCCATTCTCATTTTTCATTATAGATTAACACGACAGCTGCTTTTTGTGGCAAAAAAGCACAAAAATTGCAAAAAAATGCAATATAATGCTGTGTATGAAACCTGACAAATCTTTTGGGCAGGTTTTCTATAGAATCAAATAATAATCAGACTTATCTCATTAATTTCCATTGGCCAAAACACTCATTCAAAATAAGGAGAATATTATGTGCTGGGGTCATCTCAGGCCAAGTCTATAGAATAGTTACTCCTTAAATCCTATATTTTTTTCTGTAAAACTATTAAATTAATTGTATACTATATATAAAAGGGGTATTTCCATCTCAGACATTTATGGCATATCCACAAAAATCTAATACATGCGGTTCCCACCATACCCCAGGTCTCCATAAACCCTATCCTTGATATTGTCATAGCCACAGTGGACAAAGAAGTGGCCTGCATTCCCATTTCTCTCCATATACTTCCATTGGATTATTGAGTATAGCTGAGCACCTTTATTTTGTTCTATTTGAAACCTCACAGAAATGAAAGGAAAATGGGGTATGGGCAGTCATCTCTCTGTTCTCTACATCCACAACAAGGATAACACCCCCATTCTTGAAATATTTGCATATCTCAGAGGTCTGACTAGCATCTATCAGACATGTATGTTATATCCTTTTAAAATGACATACATGTCTAAAATTACTAATACTCATATAAGCATTTATGGATCCTGTTAGTTATTACATTCAGTTATTTTGAAGCTGGTTCTATGTGTACCACAATGAATCTATCACGGTAGGGGCTACAATGAGTCTGACACTATAGGAACTACTCTTGGCTGCCACTGTGGGTCCTCCCAAGTGTCCCTCCTTTGAAGGGCAGGTCCTATTTTATAACCCAAATCCCTCTGTTCCTCTTTCCTTCTTATATGTCCCTATTTTTGATTTGATAAACTTGAATTCATTAGCTTACTATATTGTTCCAAAAAATATCTCCTGAGTGTCTAACTGCATTGTAGGGAAAGCATAAAACCATATAGATATACAAAAAACTACTGTATATATTCCTCTCAATCAAACAAAAGTGACCCTCATTGATAATAAAAAAAAAATTAGGAGCTATGCCAGCGATGAATCTGGTAGCATGGGGACTTTTATAAGACTACCACCGTTGAGACTACAGTATGGTTGGCATTGTTGCTGTAGAGTATTTTCAGTATAACCTTGGAAGTCGGTCCAAGGGTTTATAAGGCAGGATCAGAAAATCTAAGGGTGGCATTGATGTCTGACAATACAATGATAAATTATGTTGCTCGGCACGCAAGACAAGTATTCCAGTACTATTGCTTGGTTAAAGGATATTTCAATCCGTAAAGTCCAATATAATGGCATCCTCATACTTTCTGTACAGGGGTGTAGCTACCGGGGTAGCAGACGTAGCAGCTGCCATGGAGCCCGGGGGGGGAACATAACAGTTCACTGCCAGCAGACGCGGAGCTGCGGGGCCCGGCACTTCCTGCCTCTGAAAGCCCGGGCTCTCTGCTAATCTTCTACCAGGAACCTGCCCACAGTGCTGACATGGGCAACGCAATGACGTCATATCATCAGGCCGCCAGCGCCGAGCACTGAGACAGGCCGGCCGGGAGCTGATCGCATTGAGGGACCGTGGCAGAGGTGAGTCTGGTATTTCTTAGTTTTTTTTTAACATTAAAGTAGCCTGCCTGTCTACCTGACCCTGTCTGGCTACCTACCTGACCCCCTATAGCCTACCTGACCCCCCCTATAGCTTACCTGACCCTGCCTGGCTACCTGACTCTACCTATAGCCTACATGACCCTGCCTGGCTACCTACTTGACCCTGCCTAGCTACCTACCTGACCCCCCTGCCTGGCTAGCTGACCCCCCTATAGTCTACCTGACCCTGCCTGGCTACCTACCTGACCCTGCATGACTACCTACCTGACCCTGCCTGGCTATCTTACCCCCCCCTATAGCCTACCTGACCCTGCCTGGCTACCTTCCTAACCCTGCCTTGCTACCTACATGACCCCCCCTATAGCCTACCTGACCCTCATAGCCTACCTGACCCCCCTATAGTCTACCTGACCCTGCCTGGCTGCCTATATGACCCCCTATAGCCTACCTGACCCTGCCTGGCTACCTACGTGACCCCCCTATACCTTATCTGACCCTGCCTGGCTAAATATATGCCCCACTATACGCTACCTGACCCTGCCTGGCTACCTATATGACTCCCTGTAGCCTACCTGAACCTTGCCTGCCTATATGACCCCCTATAGCCTACCTTAACCCTTTCTGCCTGCCTGACCCCCTATAGCCTACCTAAACCCTGTCTGCCTACCTATATGGCCCCTATAGCATACCCTAATGTCTGCCTGCCTACCTGTATGGCCCCTATAGCCTATTTACCTACCTATGTGGGCCCCACCTATAGCTTATCTACTTAGCTATCTTTGGTCCACCTACTGCCTACTTAGCTACCAGGGGCCTAGCAACAGCCTACTTAGCTACCTGGGGGCTGCCTGCCTAGGGCCAATCTACCTACCTACCTGTAGCCTACCTACCTGGGGCCCACCTATAGCCTACCTGTGGCCTACCTACTTATCTACCTGGGACCTACCTACAGCCTACCTATCTACCTGGGGGCTGCCTACCTAACTGGGGCCTAACTACTGCCTACCTAGGACAAATCTAACTACCTACCTGTAGCCTACCTGCCTAATTGAGACCTTAAGGGCCTACCAACCTATCTAATGGAGGTCTAACATGATTCTGAGGGGTACAGGCCATAACTGTAACAATCTCCAGGGGGTGAATCCTCTGTTCCTCCCCTCCAGGAGACTGGGCCTCTAAGCTATGGCCTGTACCCGCTCTCCCACCCATGGGAAGTTTGTACAGAGGTGGGGGCAGGGAGTGAGGTGCTGGAAAAGTGAGGATTCTAAGATATTTGTGTCTAAATCTGCAGGGACGAGTGGTGTTCGGGAGAAGTCATCATGGCGGTCTGGACCGGACGCAGAACAAAAGTTAAATTCAACGACTCGTTAGAGAAACATCACCTGTGAGTCACAAGATGTAAACTGCGCTATAATCACTTATATGTCAGCAGAGCCTGTGTACACTGGTGTCTACTACTATACGGTCAATGTATGGTGGTAATATACAGTCTGTAGGGCACCTGTTTACACTGGTATATACCACTATATGGTCACCATATTTCGGTAATATAGTTCTTTTTTATATACAGATCTTTATTCAGTAATAGTATAGGGGTATTATTCAGTCGCTGTTTAGTGGTAACTTGGTGGTCGTGTTCGTATGGTATAATCTGTTCCATATGTAGTAGCACTATTGGTAATGTTGATCTGGGTATAGTGGGATTTGTCTGGTAGCGGTATGATGGTGAAATCTATGGTGAGGTTTTCATTCCTTGTATTATCTAACTGCATGACCTAAGAGGTCCTGGTATATGTTCCTGGTCGGGGAGGCGGGGCCCATCCAAAACCTTGCTATGGGGCCCAGGCTTCTCTAGATACACCCCTGTTCCTGTACCGAGCTGCGGCCGGTTTTCCATACAATTACATGTAACCAATGGGAGAAAGTACTTCCACAGACCAAAAATGTTTAAAGAGATGTTGCTGTAATCTCATATACATTTCAATAAAGTTTACTCATTTGCATGACTCAAGTGAAGTTGACTTCATTATATTTGACAATAGAATGATGACACACAAGCTTATCACTAAGACAATGAGATATATCCCAAAGGCTCAGAGTAGTATAGTAGATGTGTTTGACCTAAAAACGTGAGATTCAAATACAAATCTTTACTTACACTTTTATAGAGAATGGGCTCATTCCAATAGTTGACATCTCCACTATCGTTAAGTTCTGAGGAGCTGTCAGACCGATTAGCTTGACAGATCCTCCAAACCCTAAATTGTATCACAGCATCTTAATCATCTTCCAATGAATCAGAGGTAAACCTTAAAAGTGACCTGCAATGTGGGAGAGTACAGAAGTGATAAGGGAAAAATTAGACTAAAATAAATGGCCTGGGCCCTTGCAGTCCAACACCACATACTTTTTTTTTCTTTGGGCTCTGAGGGAGTGACTCACACAGCAGGAATGCTAGAAAAATCCTTATTATTGTGCTTTTTATTCAAGTTACAGTCAAATTCGTCCATAATCCAAGCAGTTTGATTTCAGTCAGCCTGAAATAATTTTTGGCAACATTTGCAAAAAATATCGACTGCAACCATAACCCTAAATTGTGGTTAGGGTTTGGGTCTTTATATTGGAATGTGTTAACTTACCCATTTAGCAGCGTTTCTACTTCGCAATCACTTTGATCTGATATCACTTCTGGGTCAGGATTTGCTATATGATGTTGGACTGGAAGTGTCATACCATAACTGCTAGAGAATGAGTATGTTAACCAATTCAAACCCAGTAAAAAAAATTACCCTAACCCTACCCCCAATTTAGAATTATGGATAGAATTAGGGTAAGGGCCTGATTGAAAACAATTTAGGTTCGGAACATCCGTAACCCAAATTTTAACACAAATTTAGTCAAACTGGTATAACTGATTTATGCAATGCTGATCCCTGTGGATTATCTATACTGGAGAAATTATAAAATATCTAAATATCTGAATTCTGAAATATGGATTTTTAGCCTTGTTCCTGATGGCGGTCCCCATCAGAATTTGTTACAATATCTATGATCAATTATTTATTACTAGGAACCTAATAATCAGAACAATTACGTAAAGGTCTGTTAATAAAATTCTAGGAGGAATATTCTTTACATATATTTATGCTGCTACTTTTGCAGATCATGTAAAAATTCATGGTGGTTTATCTGGTTGATAAACTGTCAACTTAGTAACATAATGTAAATCTTTGGGGCCACATGACTATGTGATGCAATTTATATTGCAAGCAATTTCCTTTTTAGCATGCGTATATTTACCCATGTTACTCCCTTTATAAATGGAAGTAATTTATCCCAGGCTATCATCAAAATTCAGGCACCATATATGAAGCCTGTGGTTCTGTGGATGGAAAACAGAGGGTTTGCCTCTGTGTGCTGCTGGCCATCCTGACAATCCCTCTCTCCTGTCCTTTTACAGAAATAGACTCCTTCTTATAAGACACATATTAAGCCACATCAGTAAAGATCCTAGGCTGAAATGCAGAATTAAGCCATAGTCTGTATTGGTAATGTTATTCTAAGCATGCACATACTTATATTTATCATTCATGTTTTGTTTCTCCCTCTGCAAATTATTCAAAAGAAAGATGCACAAAAAACACAATCTATAATTCTCACAATATATTCCATATTGCTGATCATAGCCTTTAGGTTATTTGGCAGTATCTTGTCACTTTTTACATTCTCTGATTTAGTTGTTTTTACTTCTCTGCAAACATAATGCACTCATTCATAAGCGACTCCAGCTCCTAAAAGAGACATTATGAAATTCAAGGGGAAATCTATTGGAAAAATTGTTGCCTTCAACTTGTCTTTTTCAGCCTAAAGTGACTTTCCAGCCTTGAACAAAGCTAGAGTGAGAAAGGACACTTACTGCAGATACCTTGGGATAAATTTACAAAACATTCACAAATTTGGGCCTGTTTTGTTCAAAAACGTGCAACCTTTTCTATTTTGGGCCGCTCTGGACACTTTTTCAGAAAAGAGAGTTGGTTATATTTTGGCAGATCAGGGATAGCTGATAGCTAGTGTATATTTCAGTTTGTGGTGCATGGATAGTGTATATATTTAGTGCATCTTACTCCAGCAGACTTCTGTTTAAAAATGTTATAAATCTCCCGACTTTAACTCATCAATGCAGTTTATTCCTAAACTACTCGTTGTGGTAACTACATCAAGGTGGTCAGCCGATATGGATAACTCTGATCTTGGCCACTTTACCTTGTAGATTCTGCAATTAATAGGAACTGCAGCAATTAAGTGGTTAAGGGGGAAGGAGGACGTAATTAAGATGTAATTTAGATCCGCTTTAGAAGGAAATATTGGCCAGTTTTTTTCTCTGTTAACAAAAAAGATTCAAAATAAATATTTGCAAAAAAAATAGAAATATTAAATTTTTTAACCTTTACTTTTAGTTTCTGTGGAACATCAAAAGGGTAACAAATTCTTTAAGGGTATGGTCACACAGCATATTTTTGGGCCGCAGTTCACCACGTAATTGCGCTGCAATACACCTGAATTATGCCTCGCAAATATGGTAATTCATAGCTCTCATTAAGAGCTATGATTACTTGTCATTCTCCCCGACATACAATAAAAAAATTGACTTGTCACTTCTTCCTGGAGCTTACGCTCCTGGAAAAGTGAAGGTCAATGGGAGCTGGTTGTAAGTGTTTTAGAAGAACACACTGGTCAGCGCATACTTCTAAAATACCTGGCATATAACATATAACAACATGTGAACATACCTTACGGCTATGTTCACACGGTATATTTGCAGGGCGTAATTACGCCCCGCAATTACGCCGTGTGGACGGGGGCGGGGCGGGAGCGGGGGAGTGAGCAGGGGGCCGGCACTTCGCCGGCCCATAGACTTGTATTACCAGCGGCGCGTATACGCCGCTAGTAATTCACATGTCACATGAGACGTAATCCATAGTTCTCTATGAGAACTGTGAATTACCGTAATGAATGGGCCGTTTTCGGCCCGTAATTTGCGCACTTCGGCGCTTAATTACGGACAGAAATACGGCCCATTTTAAGCCGTGTGAACATGGCCTTAGGGTGATGTACATGAGTTTCTAATATATAAAAAAACACAAACTTACTTCAGAACTGAATTATTCACCAAAACAAAATACATTATATAAATGTTTTTTGAAGATTTGAAAAGATGCTGCTAATACGCCGCATCAGATTTCTATTGTCCTTCTTCTTGATTATGGCAACATAAAGTAGAGAGGGTGACAGAGAAAAAGGCCTGGAAAATGAGACAGTTACTGTAGATAGCTGCAGAAAGACTTTTTGCGGAGACAGCAACTTGGTTGGGTGACTGTCTCATGGATGGAGAGAAGTGCTACTGTTGTCAGATCTACAGGTGAGGCTACAAGCTCTATAGGCAGGAATGGGGCTCAGCAAAATGAGAGTCCTGGGTGACGGTGCTCCTAACGGTAGTGGACTAAAAGTGAGAACAGGAAAGAGTGCAACTGATGAGCTGAATTGAGAGAAGTGGCAACCATTACCGGAATTTTTTTTTTTGTGGACTTAGTACCCTAAGAGACTGTGGAAGGCACTGCCATGTGTCCTTCTCCCTTCTTTACCCAGTTTCACCTTCATTTCTTGGTGATCAGAAACACCTTAGCTTTTTACAATCAGGTTTGCTATGTCTTACACTTATTTCTCTCTCTAGATGTCTTTCCTAATAAAAATATATTAATCTCCCAAAACTATCCTCCCAATCCCTTTGTCACTTTTTGTCTCAGGGCATTAGAGAAGGAGAGTATATTATTCCGAAGCCACATGGAGCTTAAACCACACTCCATGCGCTCACTAATAGCTGTATGAATTTATTGGTGGTAGTCATAGCTCTGGGACACATCATAGCCATGAGGAAACAACGCCGTGTGTCCTACCCTTATGCAGCCATTTGTGATTAGTTCAAAAATAAACGAGAAAGACGTGAAAACCAACCTATGTTACTTAAAGTTGGGTCTCGATCAGGGATGGTCGTTTAAAAAAACCTTACAGGTTGCATATTATATACCCTTTAGTACTTTGTAGTGTGCCATCCTCAATTGTGGACTCAACACACATTGCACCAGTGTAAAAAAACCTTACAGGTTGCATATTATATACCCTTTAGTACTTTGTAGTGTGCCATCCTCAATTGTGGACTCATCACACATTGCACCAGCGTAGCCATCTATTTTTAGGAGTTTTTTTTACTTGGATTGGATCGAAAACTCCTATTGCAATAGAGTAACTAAGCAGGTTAGTTAAATGTACAGAAGCCAGATGGGTTTATTAAGTACATGAATTCATGTAGGGTATTATTAATATTACAGGGACTAATTACACTGTAATAAAACTGTAATAAATACCACCACATCATAACTATTTTAAAGCTGTTAAGTTTCATACATCTATAGCCCTTTATACACATATTTGTACAAAATGTTGTCTGTAATTTTAAAGATTCCAGCCTCAGGGAGGTTTCATTTTTCCATTGAAGTCCCCTTGATTTACAGTACGCAATATGTTACAGCTTCCTTATTTGCTCTTTTGGGACAGTTACTGACAGTAAATCTCTATTAAAATATTCTTCCATATGGTTGCATGAAAATTTTATTGCACTGTGCCTGAGGCTGAAGGTCACAGATGAGTAGCTGCAGTTAAGTATTGCAGTCTATGGACTCTGAGGTACATCTGCTCTGGGAGATGAAGAAAAATTTAAATTTTACTGTCAATATCAGTACTTAGGAACAAGCTACGTTTGTTTGCTGCAGAAAGCCCATATTGAAGCATTGTTATTTGCTAGATTTATCATAAAGCTTAGATGTGATGGTTATTTTGACTAGATAGAATCCTCAGGTCACTTGAGAGCTTCCCCTAATGTATTTTTCATTTATGAAACATGAAAAATTTATATTCTCTGGTACGATTGGACGTTAGCAAAGTTATATGATTTCCGACATGCTCCTTTTTGTTCTCCAAAGTGTTTTCTGGACGTCATATCAGACAATTGTAAGTGATACAAGTTACAAGGACCTCAAACAGAAAATAAGAGCATCTTCTAGAATAGATTATGTTTTCAGAACCACAGGGGCATAAAAAACACGGAGAGGGGGATATTGTGTTATTCCGTTAAAAATAGCTTCCATTAATGTTATACAAATATTTTCAGACAGGGTTTTATTCAACTGTGTCTGAATAGTTAACAAAGTCAAAAAATTTATAATATTTTCATTTCAGCCGTCACAAAGTAAAATCTTTCTTTCCTCATCTCGTCTCAGTTCAGCTGGATTACAATCATCACTGGATAAAATAAGCTCATTTGGTCCACTATCCTGAAAAGCCACAAGTGTATTTTGCATCAGTTTCAGACAAAAATACCACAACTGAAAACCCTTCAAATATTTCTGTGAAGCCTTTTCACAGGACAAGGAAAGAAAAAAACAGAACAAAAATATCTCATCTTACCCATGTTTGCTTTACTGTTCACCATATAGTTCCATCAGCGATGGTAACTGTGGGGTTATGAAGGGAAATATAGCATCCCAGGAGACATTGCAAGTTGCATAAATGTTACTAGAAGGTAAGAGAATGTGTTCACATGTGTTCACTAGTGTAGATAGACATTCCACAAAGGGGTAGGATATCGCAGAAGACTTTCATCCAAACGATGTACTACCAGCACCCGAGAAAGTAAAATCTGATACTTTATTGAGTTACAGCATAGGTGTTATATTAAAAACATGCTATTTAAAGGGACACTGAGTCAAACCAATCAAATTAAATTAAACCATGACATCATTACAAGAGGGTGGGTAGATATTTAAAGGTACATAGCGTACTACAATTGATATGGTTGTTATCAGTGAAGATAAAGCTTTATGAAATGCAAAGCTAAATATGGAAAACCAGACATAGTATGGATTACATAACATTGAGATATATAATGTAAATAGTAAAAAAAAAAACCTTTTGCACAATTAATAAACATACAATAAATCGTTTTTGTAGTTCATACCATTAGGAAGTATAGTTTTTAATTTCCATATTCTAAACGCCTCTCTATGTGCCAAGGTTCATTTTCTATCTCTTCCTCCGATATGTTGATCGATAACCTCAATGCCATAACATTTAGATGATGTCAGGTTCCCACTGTGTATCTGCGAAAAATGTTTAGAAGCCCCTGAAAGAGTGGTGATAGATTTTTTATACATATATATTAATGTTATGTAATCCATACTAAGTCTGGTTTTCCATATTTAGCTTTGCTTTGCATAAAGCTTTATCTTCACTGATAACAACCATATCAATTGAAGTACGCTATGTGCCTTTAAATATCTACCCACCCTCTTTTAATGACATCATGGTTTAATTTGATCTGATTGGTTTGACTCAGTTTCCTTTTAAATGGCATGTTTTTATATGTCCTTTAGCTACGACTAAGGAGGTTGTTTACTCCGTAACTCGATCCATATCACTTATGCTGTAACTCAATAGAGTATAGGATTTTACCTTCTCGGGTCCTGGCAGTATATCGTTTGGATAAAAGTCTGCTGTGATCTCCTACTAGTTTATCACTTGTGGTTTTCCCGGATATGATTGTGCACCCTTGCTCCCAGCATTAGTCAGTAGTGAGTAGGCTACAACTTCATTACTGCTATTCCACAAAAAGGTCGTCCCATGAAAGATGTTATTTATATTTAAATCCACCCTCAAATTATTAAATGTTTTTGTATTTCTTTAAAGAAAATGATGAAATGACTGGATATTTTAAAAAATACTGTTAGTATAGTACCACCTACTGTTTTTATTGAATAGTTTTACACCCAGTGTCAGACTGTGGGCACTGGGGGCCACCAAAGAAAGTGATTCTTGGTGTCTGCTTGTGAAGTTGATTCTTGTTACCTGCCAGTGGAGTTGATTCTTGGGACCCACCTAAGGGTTTCATTTTTGGGGTCCAATTGTGGAGTTAATTTTTGGGGCCCTTTTGTGGAGTTGCTTTTTGGAACCTACTACTGTAAGTGACTGCACATGACTCTTACACCAGAGACCCACCTTGTCCAAATGCTCCTCTGTAGGCCAGTCCAAACCTGTGTACACCTCAGTAAATGGGCCACTTGGACATGCTTGCTTAGTCTTGCCTTTCTTTCTTCTCTGACTATAGGGAGAAATCCCTGATTTGGTGAGCTGTAGAATATCTATTCTTGGCAAAGGTGGAGACTGCAATTGCGCTAGGTTAGTATCTTTTCTGAGAAGCAGGGAAGAAGCTGCAGCATCAGAGGCACCCGGCACAGCACACCAGAGATCCCTCTGCATATTCACAAGATTAAGGGAGACGTTTGATCTGGTTTTTCACCCTTTTCTGGCGTAAAATACGCCTAAGTGAGCAGTCTATGATGTCTAATGCGCCAAACGAATGTGTTAGGTGCATTGTTCGTAAGACTCGATACTTTCTAATACGCCTAACATGAGGGGGGCATTCTATAGGCATGTCGCACCACATTAATAATATTAGACATATATGAATGTGGTTCGGCAAAACTAGGCGCATTACTGGTCCGACAGGCAGACCTATTTCAATGTGGTCTGCCTGAGCCTGAGGAGTCGAAGTGGAGCTGGATTTGCTGTTAGGGAAAAAATGTCCAATATTTCTCTACTTACACTTGTACATTAATAAAAAGTAATTTATAATAATTATCAAACTATATAAAATTAAAATTATTTAAATTTAATAAAAATGTTATCATATAAAATTAATATAAAAATATATAATATCCCAAAAATAGACAAATATCTCCTATAAAATGTATTTAAATATAATAGAATCTAAAACTAGTTTGATATGAAATAACCCACTGATGTTGTTGTTCAGATTTTACAATTTTTGCTACATTAAATTTTAAACTTATTTTTGCTGCTCTCACCATTATTCTACATAAGGCAAGAGCCAGCACAGCACAGGTCTTGCTGGGACCTGTGGTCCACCAAGCAAGATCAGTACCATAGTTTCTATTCACAGACATGCTATTCTAATGACTTTTCTTTTCAACCTATCTATAGCCTTTATACATGTTTGGCGCATTACTAATGCGTCTAAGTTTCGTAATGCACCTAATACATAGGCGAGGCGCAGTGAACTTTAGACTGCATTTATAATCGCACAAAAAACACTTTCATACATTCAAGCGCATTATATCCTGTATATACTGAAAACGAGACTCGACAATTCACTACGAAGCACCTTCCTTCATACATGTCTACCTAAGTAGGTGAGTCTACCTTGACACAGTTCCTGAGGTGGACATAGCAGAGATATTAACCCCTTAATGACCGCCCACCGACTTTTGACGTCGGCTGGTGCGGGTCGTTCGTCTACAGCGACGTCTTTTGGCATTGCTGCAGACATCGGGACGCTGGGATTGGGGCTGTACTACTCAGCCCTGATCCCAGAGCATCTTCTACAAACACCGGGAAGTGGGGGAACCCCCATACCCCGGTGCTTTAACCCCTTGATTGCGGTGGATCGTCACCGCAGCGCAATCAAAGGGTTTCCCTGCTCTGTCGGGTGATCAGAACACCCGGTGACAGCTGTCTGTAAATTCAATTACAGTCTGTAAAAATAGCAGACTGTTTTCCATTGTCTGTAAAAAAAAATGTATGCCTTGTTATTGTGATTGCAATTTAATCATTTTACTGTTGACAGGAACTGTTGCTGAGGAGTTTATATTAGTGTTCTGAGCTACAGAAAGATATTACTTATTCTTCATGATTCATCGCAGTGTTTGTTAAAATTGTTGGCTGTCTGAGATTTTTGGGTAAGTTGTCCCCATCAGGTTGTCAGTCCTCATCAATCCTCTCCAGCCCAAGTATAGTAGAAAGATGGCCCCACATTAGAGATGGCTAATTTCTCAAAAATTCGATTCGGCTGATTCGTAGAATTTTTCCCAAAAAATGTGTTCGTTTACAAGTTATTCGCGATGAATCGCGTTAAAAACAGCTATTTCCTTGCTGCAGAGTGCCTGTGTAGTGTTGTAGAACATTGTGCCATGCAGAAATATGCATATGGAGCGTGGTTTGGTATTGAAACAATGCTGTGTTTTAGTATGACATGCAGATGACTGGCGCAGCTCTTAGAATCGCTTCACAATTCACTTATCTGGGCAGTTACGGGGGCAAAGGGGACCAAATAACTGAAGCGGGAACGCAGCCTGACAGGGTAATGTCAGTGCCAGCTAGAAAGAACCAAGCTAAGGGCCAAGATCCCACTTTAGCGTCAAAGAGCACACTTCTTTTACACTGTCATCAGATGATTCCACAGATTATGACAGAAAATGTTCTGTTAAACACTGATATATGTAGAGCTACAAAGAGTTACTTTTTTTTTACTTATTATGGTGAACTATCTTTTAAATACAGTGTGTGTATTTCTTACATACACACATCTCCATTACAAGCAGGTTATTATTTTGGGATACTGCGCCAAAGAGTTACTGTTTTCACTTATAAGGTGAAACACCTTTGAAATACATGGGTATATGTAGAATCTGTGGGCAGAAAGTGAAGCGTAGCCACGGACCTAATGTTGGCACCACGGCCCTGCATTAACATATGCAGCGTCACCATCCAGTGGCCTGGGAGAAACGTGTCTCAGATGTGGTGGTCCATTGTGCCACCGCAGCAACAGCAGCAGCACCCAGTGGCACGCATCTCATTTCAGGAAGTCAAGGCTCCACCACCTCTGCCAAAGGGAGCTGTCTATCTTTCCCATCATCTACCTGTCCACCCTGTGGTTTCCTAATTCTGTTTCCACCATCCACCACTCTATGACATTGCCACTATGTTTGGTTTTCCCCTTCTTTTAATCTGTTAGAAGGAATGAAAAGGACAAACACAACCGATTGTGTCTTCAGAGAAGCTGTAAGGCTAGTATGACATGGTCCTTTGTTTGCATCAGAATTGTCTGATGATTAGGTAGCCAAAAGCAGGAGTGGATACATAACACAGAAGACATGCAAAAATTCCATTTACTTCTCATCTCTCTTTTGGATCAACTCCTGTTTCTTATTGGCTTTAGCAATACTTATGGATTATTAACGGATTGAAAGCGGACACTGAAGGATCGAAGGAAGGGCAAAATGATCAGTGGCGTCAATGCAAAATTACTGCCAACACTCTCTCCACTCTTTCAGGGGGGGGGGGGGGCTCTAAATGTATCAGCATTTAACAGAATCACCATAATAAGTGAAATAATTTACTCTTTGCCACATATAGCAATATCCCTACAGACTGAACTATATGGATTTCAGATGTGTGTAGAGGAGACATACACACACTGGATTTGACACAGAGTTCCCCACAACAAGTGAAAAAATTAACTCTTTGCCACAGATAGCAATATCCCCCCCTCAAAAAAATGCTGATTTAGGAACAGGTGTGTATATGACACACATTTGTGTATTTGAAAGGTATTTCACCCCAGTAACTCTAAAAATTGAAGTATTTTGCACAGAGTGCAATCTAGTGCTGCTACATAGAAATGCTTGTGCATACGAGACACAGTGACAAGTGGCAGAATTTAACATGGCTGCCCTATTTATAGGGCTGTGACATCACAGTGACATCACAGTAGCTGGCTGGATGCACATGTCATTGAGGGTACTCCTTTCTTCCTCCCATAGTTCTTTGCCCAGTGGCGCAGCCGGCAAGTGTGGCTGGGAGCTAGCAGGGTGGCAGCAGTGCGAGGTGGGGAGCCAAACGGTCATGATTTAGACCACACACTTTGCAAGTCCCAGAAAGTAGTGGAACACGGGCTCACTGAGGCAATGGTGGTAACAGTCAGACAGTGCGGAGCATTGGTGGTAAAATCCCCTACTCGGCGGTGTGCTAGTTTTTTGACAAGACAACAGAGGAGACGAACATGGCTTTAGGTATAATCTGTGGGCAGAAATGAAAGCGTGAACAGGGACCTAACGTTGGCACCACAGCCCTGCATCAACATGCAGGGTCACCATACAGTGGCCTGGGAGAAACGTGTCTCAGATGTGGTGGTCCATCCTGTCACAGCAACAGCAGCAGCACCCAGTGGCACGCCTCCCATTTCAGGCAGTCAAGGCACCACTACCTCTGCCAAAGACAACTGCCTGTCTTTCACATCATCTACTGGTCCAGATGCCCCTGCACCTTGACACTCATGGTATCAGCAGTCGTTCACCAAGACACTTGCCAGGAAACAGCAGTATGCGTCCAGCCATACCTAATTGCAGAAGTGACCATGCTCCTGTCCAAGTTGGTGGTATTGCTGTCCCTCCCTTTTCAATTGGTGGACTATGCACCGTTCAGAGAACTGGACAGGAAACTTTGCATGCACTTTAGCCATTTCTACAACACTAAGCACACCCTCCTTGAGCTAAACAGAACAGAGAAACTATGAACAGAGAAAAACAGAGAAATCTATGAACAGGGCAAAACAGGGAGAAATCGAGAAAGGCCATTAACGATTTCTTGATGATCCAAGGGGACAGGGATCCACTGTGTAATTTTTATGTCAGACAGCGGAAGCTTATGCGGGACACCTTCCGTTTGCACAGACCCTTTGAGGAGGCCACGTCATTTGTCAGTCGCCAGCACTATGGGATGAATAACATCATTCCACTGCTTCATGCCTTGGAACAAATGCTGGAAAATCTGTCTGGTCAGGGGACTGGAGATGTGGCGACTACATCTCACGGCCACATTAATCCAGTGGAGGCTGAACTGGAGGAGGAGGAGGAAGATATTGGAGCACAAGCAGTGTCTGGCAAAATTAATGGTCTTTTTATTCAGGTGATAGGAGAGGAGCAGGAGCGCCAGAGGAATAGGAAGACCAGGAAGATTATCCAGACACACCGTGGCAGTATACAGTGGAGATGGAGGCAGCGAGTCCCTCAGAGTCACTTGCGCAGATGGCCGGCTGCATGCTGATTTGCCTGGTTAGTGACAGCTGAATTGTCACCATCCGGCAGAGGGAGGACTTCTGGCTCTCCACCCTCTTGGACTCTCGTTACCGGTCCCAAATGGGGGCATTTTTTCCTCTGCCAAGATGGAGGAAAAACTCAAGTACTATAGAGACATCCTATGTAGTCAGTTGGCTGCTGCCTATCTGCGCCATGGTCCATCCTCTAGCAGGTCTAACCAGGTGGTTCATCAGCGCTCATGTACCACTGCCACGGCTGCTGTTGGGTAATGGGGGGTTAGGAGCGATAGCAACTCCATCAGCAGCAACCTGAGTCTGGAGTTGTTGATGAGCAGCTTTCTTCACCTTCCAGTGATTTAGGTACCCACCAGCAGCAGCACCTGGAGCAGAACCTGAACCCTGGATACTTTTGGCTACCTGCCTCAGCTACTATTCAGATGCTGCCACCCGCCTGATTCCACACAAGTGCTGCTAGCTGCTACTTCTATCATGCACCATCTTTACCAGGGACTGGTATTGACACCCACCTCCCCACTCTTCACTGGGCCATTATTTAGCCTTCTGATGCTGCTGCCACCTCAACTTTGGTCTCCTCGTGCTGCTGCTGTCATCTCCAGGCTATGTCACCATGTCACTCTCTGACTGTTACACCTCCTCATTATGTCACCTAGCAGCCGCCACCTCAAAATTATGACATTGTGCCACTCTCCGGCCTGATGCTGCTGCTGTTGCTGCCACCACCTCCACACTGTGTACTTGTGCCAGTCTGTGGCCTAATCATGCTGCAGGCACCTTCACAATGTCATTTGCCACTCTGTGGCCTACTCATGCTGCTGCCAACTGACCACTCTCTCACGCGACCACCCTGTGGTTTTCTAATGTGTTTATCACCCTCCACAACTCTATGACATTGCCACTATGTTTGGTTTTCCCCTTCTTTTAATCTGTCACAAGGAATGAAAAGGACAAACACAACCGATTGTGTTTTCGGAGAAGCCGTAAGGATAGTATGACACGGTCCATTGTTTGCATCAGGATTGTCTGATGAGTAGGAAGCCGAAAACAGGAGTGGATACAACCACAGAACACATGCAAATATTCCATTTACTTATTTTTGGGATCAACTCCTGTTTCTTTTTGGCTTTAGCAATGATGGATTATTGACCAATTGAAAGCAGACAGTGAAGGATCAAAGGAATGGGAAAATGATTAGTGACGTCAATGCAAAATTACTGATGACACCTTCTCCACTCTTGGGGGGGGGGGGGGGGGCTCTACATGTATTAGCATTAAACAGAATCACCACAATAAATGAAAAAAATAACTGTTTGATACAGATAGCAATATCCCAAGCAGGGGCGTTGCTAGGGTCCCAAAACATCCGGAGCCTGGGCCCTCTGTGTTATGTTTTGCTCTGTAGGGCTGGGTTCACACGGCATTTTTCACGCCCCATTGTGAGCTGTGGCATGGATTTTTACAGAGAAACTTATATCCCTGTCACTAGTTGTATGCCTATTTCAATAACTGTTGAAAAAAGAATCTAAAAGAACGTATACTTATCATAAAATAGAAGGGGAAAATTCACATTCACATTAGCTCACTGTGAATCTGCAATGTGCAGCCAATTACAGGTCACTACCATGGCCTGTAATTGGCTGCACAAGGACCTGCTGTGTCACTTGAATTAGTGGGTTCACAAGGTAAATATTTTATTTTTAAATCCTCCCTTTATGGACTGATAAACTACAAGTAGTTTTGAAACCCCCCTGTAGGGCCTGGTTCACATCTGTGTCAGGTTTTTTGCTGTGGATCCATCAGATCTCTGCCATAGTGTTTGTTGTTGAGACAGAAAAAATCCACAGCAACTATTTCTTCCTTCTCAACTACAGACACCACAGCAGAAACCTGACAGACCCATTGTAATGAATAGGATCAATTGGGTGCCGTGGGTGTCTGCAGTGAACAGATCCCCCTGGCTTTCTGTTTTTCACATCAGGTCTAAAGTTGACATATATTTTATCACAAAAATTGTTCTGATCTGAAGAATATAGATAATATGACATTTATATCACACAATGAACTCCAGAACAATTAAAACTCCTAAAAAATTGCACAGTTGTGTTTTTTCCTAACTCCAACTCACAAAGAATTTGTATTTTATGTACATAAGGTGCATTCTGTGCTACCATCAAAAATACAACTCGTTCCAGAAAAAGGCTCTCACAATGCAAAGTAAGAAAAGCTTTCTGACCTGGACAAAATAGCGCTACTGACCGCACTGTTGTGTCCAGCACAGAAAGCATTTAGAAAACAGAACACACACAGTCCAAAAGTGACCATGTCTGTGCTGTTGTCCCCTATGGACACGTTGTGGGTTCTGTTGGGATGTGTTTTTCCCATATTTTCCCATATCCCAACACAGGTCCCAAAAGGGGCCACAGCACAGTGTGACCCAAAACTAAAAGAATAAAGACCTGCCTGCTCTCTGTATATGGTGAAGGGGTCACCCTGCCCTGCAGGAAAACTCTGCACTGTATATTGGGGAATTTCACTATGGAGAGCACAGAGGGGACACCACAGCAGGAGGCAGAAAAAACTGTGAGAAAGCAAGTACAGAACTCTGATGACAACCGGCGTGCATGACTATTATATCCTGTGTCACCTGAACCGGTGCTGTATGTTGTCAACTGCACATGGTGACATAGCTGCTGGCCAGCAGTGATGTGAGGGCTTCTCGTGGGTCACCCCCTCCCTCCAGCCTCTCCTCTCCGGGGCTCTAGCATTGTACAGAGGGGAGGGGGGAAGGAGGAAGCCTGCACGGGACAAATAGTATTGCTGCGTGCTCCCCGGCCCCTCACCCATCAATCACTCTCTGAGCACGGGCTTCACAGGGCAGCTGCCAGGCAGGCGGCCCCTGCTTTCAGTGACATCAGGCAGTGTCTGATGACGCTGCCCCTGCGCTGCTCCTGTTTAAAGAGCTGCAGGAGATTTACCAGCTGTCGCTGGGTCCAGGAAACTTCCCCTATTTGCGGGAGGCTCTCGGACCTTCCAGGACAGCTGGTAAGTAAGAGGTTCGGGGCACAGGCTGTTTCATTCGGGGCTTGTGCCCCGAATAAACCAGCCTAGCAACGCCCCCTGATCCCAAGGGATTGAAATGTCTGGATTTGAGATGTATGTAGGGCTCAACACAAACACTGGATTTGACACAGAATTCTCCACAAAAAGTGAATAAATTAACTCTTGGCAACAGATTAAAATACCCCTAACGGTCTGAAGTTGCTGGATTTCAGGTGTGTATGTGGCAGAAATACACACACCCTGTATTTTACTCAAATTCCCCCACAAACCAAGGGGAGAAATTAACCCTTAATATAAAATACCATACAGAATGAATGAGATGGAATTGGGGCATATATGGGACAAATAAATAAACACACCCTGTATTTTAGTCCAAATTAACTCACAATCAAGAGGTTAAATTAAGCCTTGGGTATGAAATACAGTACAGAAAAAACAGATGTAATTTAGGCGTATATGGGACCAAAAATTACAGACACCCTGTATTTTAGTCCAAATTCCCCCACAAAACAAGAGATTAAATTAAGCCTTGGGTATAAAATACCCTACAGAAAAAAAAACAGATGGAATTGAGGCAAATAGGGGGCAACTAAATACACATCCCCTGTATTTTACTCTAAATTAACCCACAATCAAGAGGTTAAATTAAGCTTTTGGTATGAAAACTACAGAAAAAACAGATGTAATTCAGGCGTGTATAGGGCAGAAGTACACCCACCCTGGACTTTAGGGAGAATACCCCACAAATGAAAACAAAATGATAACGCTAGTTGAGTAACAAGTGTGTAAATGACACACACTTGTGATGGTCTTTCCCCCCCAGTCACTGATAACACGAGTTTGTTTTATGAGTTCAATATAGTGCAGGAGCAGCAGATAGATGCTTTTGACAGGACACACAGTGAGAAGTGTGAGAATTTAAGATGGCGCCCGTATTTATAGCTCTGTGACGTCACAGAAGCCCGCTGGTCGCTGATTGGCTTCATGTCTGCACACGTCATTGAGGGTGTTCCTTTCTTCCTCCCAGAGTTCTCTGCCCCATGTCACGCCATGTGCTCGCGGCCATTTTACCAAAAAAAAGACGCTTCGTTCCAGCAAAGTACCATAAACTTCAGCTTCATGCAGAACCAAAGTTTTCCTGAAATTCTAAACAAATTCCACTTCGTTAGAATCGATTCGCGAGTCTCTAATAAAAACCATTATTCTATGACCAATACGCCTAACATACAATGACAATCTAGTGTAAAATATTCATAGGGAAATCCACGGCACTTATACAGGTACCTAATGCAATTATGAAAAGATTTTTGTTCCACCAGAACAACCATAATGAAAAGTGACCAGACAGATACAGTAGAGAAAATAAGTACTTTATACACTGATGATTTTGTAAGTTTTCCCACCTGCAAAGAATGGAGAGATCTGTAATTTTTATCATAGGTACACTTCAACTGTGAGAGAAAGAATCTAAAAAAATCCCAAAAATTACATTGCATGATTTTTAAATAATTAATTTGCATTTTATTGCATGGAAGAAGTATTTGATACAATAGAAAAACAGAACTTAATATTTGCTACAGAAACTTTTGTTTGCAATTACTGAGGTCAGACATTTCCTGTAGTTATTGACCAAGTTTGCCCCACACTGCAGCAAGTCTCCATACAGATCTTCTCCAGATCTCTCAAGTTTCGGGGCTGCCCAAGGGGGACTCATTGATTTTCAGCCCCCTTCAAAGAATTTCGTTTTTGGGTTCGGGTCTAGGATTTAGGTGGGCTACTCCAGGATTTTTAAAAAAATTTTTACGGGCGCCACCTCCTTTTAAATACCCGGGCTGTGTTTTTCGGTAAATTTCCCAAATTGGGCTTGAAAATCCAGCCACAACCCTTTGGGTAAAAGCTCTTACTGAAAAAAGGGAGGTTTGGCCAAATCCGGAAACAGGGGCCCCAAATCCACCTTTCCCTTAAAAATAAAGTGCATTTAAACCCCCTGTCCATTTTGCAAAAAAACTAAGTATGATTTTTCCCCCCCCCCAAGGGTTTAAAAGGTTGGGTTTTGGGGGTTCTTTGGGTTTTGAAACTCAAATTTCCTTCCTTCAAACACCGCGAGTTAAAGGGGAAAACCAAAAAATTTCTATTTTGGTCTCATCTGACCAACAGGGACCTTCCCCCAGGCCCACTGGAAATAAACCAGATGGTCATTGGCTAACTTCAAACGGGTTTGGGAAAATTTGGCCCCTGGTTGTGGAGCGGGGAAAAACCCTTCGTGCCCTGGGGGAAATTTTACTCCAAAAATGGCGAAGTGTTTTAAAGTAATGGAAAAGCCCTTTAAAGACTGTGGTCCCCAGTTTAATTCGGGGTCTTTGACCGGGTTTCCCCCCCCCTTTTAAAGGGGGGGGGGGGGGGGGGTTTCCCCCCCCGGGAAAACAATGATTCTGGCGAACCCTTTCCCCAAAATCATCCTTTCCCCTTTGAAGGCCCAGATTTGCATGGAGCCCCAAAACCGGGGAAGTCGGGACAGTCATCTTGTTTTTTCTTGCATTTTCTAAAAATTTGCCCCCCCCTTGTTTGAATTCCCCCCAAGCAGCTTGCCACGTGGGCCCCTTTCCCCGCCTTGCAGGGTCTACAATTGTTTTTCCCGGTGTCCAAAGTTTGCTTTTTTGGTTTTTGGCCCCAGGGGAAAAGGGAGGTTGGAGTTGATTTGATTGTGTGGACAGAAAGTGTTGAGTGATTTTTTATCGACAAATTTTAAAAAATGGGCAAGGTTTTTTAAAGGGTGATCAAAATTTTCCCAGTCATGCGGATAAAAAAATTTTAAAAATCTGTGAAACACTTTTAAAAATCCCCGCCTTTTTTCCCGCCGCTTCCTGAAATTTTTGGGGTGCCAGCAAATCAGAATTGCAGAATAGAGCAGGGTGGGGATGTGTGTGCAAACGTCAAGACTGGGAAGGGAAAGGGGTTGCGATTGTTTGGAA
Organism: Phyllomedusa bahiana; assembly: GCA_025379985.1. Taxonomy (NCBI): domain Eukaryota; kingdom Metazoa; phylum Chordata; class Amphibia; order Anura; family Hylidae; genus Phyllomedusa; species Phyllomedusa bahiana. Next base: position 54,899 of record JAODAL010007696.1, read on the forward strand.
AAATCAAAAGACCCGTTTTACAAAAGAACAGCGTTTCCATTTTTTAAAGCCTATTGTCTCTCAGCATCTCATGGGGATAGGCCCCTGCGCCCCTGCCTGGGGCCAAAACAGCTCACCCGAAAATTAGCCCTATTTTTTTGCACAGAGAAACCTCTACTATTACTGTAAACCCTTCCAATTTATTTTTGGGGGATTAAGATTTGAAAGTTTTTATGTATTTTAAGCTAAGAATTTTAAAGCAGAACCCTCCCCGCTGAAAAATTTCCAGGGCGGGGGAAAGGGGGGGGGGGAACCCCGCCCCAAAAAACCCCCAGACAAGCCTATTCATAAAGAAACTGGAAAAATTTCACCAAGACTTAGTGTAGAAAATTGAGTGGAATATTTTTATTTTTTAAACCAGTTTGGCTTTTAAAAATTTTTTCTTGGTTTATTGGGCACCCTTTGAAACTTAAAATTGGATAAACATCATTTCAAAAGTAACTGCGGGTCTCTTTTTTACTGCAAAACTCCCCTTTTATTATCAGTATACATTTTTAGATAGGTGTTCATTTTCCCAAATTTTTCCCATTAAAAAAACCTGTACTGTTTTATATATCCACCTTGCAGTTTAAAATTTCAAAACCCTAAAACTTTAGTCAAAAACAGGGGTTTTTTGGTTTTCCAAAAAACCGTGTATCGTAACCCAAAAACATCACAGTTACGTGTTTTTAGACTTTTGCCCCGACCAGCATTGGGTTTATTGAAAAGCAGCATCTCCGTAAATCTTAAAAACAGCAATTTCCCATATTCACCCAAAAAGGTTTAATTGAAAAGGTGCAAAAAAATACCGTTTTTTTATATCAAAAACATAACATTTCCCTTTTTTTTGACTTTTTGCAAAACCCAGCATTTGTTCATTGACCAACAACTACTAAATCTAAAAAAGCAATTCCTATATTCACCCCAGGTGAATTGAAAGGGGCAAAAAAAATTTTGTTTTTTATACCAAAAAAAATAAACAATTTTCGTGTTTTTTGGACTTTTTTAGCCCCCCAACATTTTTTCCCTTGAAACCCGCATCCTTTTCGTAAATCTTAAAAAAAGCAAATTTTATAATTTAAAACCCAGGTGAAATTTAAAGGTCAAAAAAAAACCGTTTATTTTAAAAACCAAAAAATAACAATACGTGTTTTTTTTGGGCTTTTGCCCCCGTCCAAATTTTTTTTTGGGAAAAACACCTTTTCAAATTAAATTTTTAATCCACAATTTTGTTTTTGAAAAGGGGGATTTGAAATAAACTGTGAAATTTGGGCCCCTTTTAAAAAAGAACCTTTTTCCCAAAAAAATTTCCAATACCTTCTCAAAATTTTTTATTTTTTAACATGGAGCGAAAAGGGAGGTGGTAACAAACAAAGAGGGGGGGGGAGCACATGGGGTAGAGGGAAAAAGAGAAGGTGCTCCCTTTTTGTGCTGGCGACAACACCAAGCCCGCGGGTCGTCCCGGGTTTTCAGGGGCCCGTCAAACCGTCATCGCGGGTCGGGCCCGTGAAACTAAATTTAAAGAAAAAACGGGCGGGAAAACTGTCCTTCATTTTAAGCAAACCCGCATCTAGCAGTCTTAAACCCCCTCTTCCTCCCCAGTCACCCGGCCCAAAAAAATGTCGTCATCAGCATCATCAGCATCATTTCCAAATGAAAAGCACCCAAATGTCAACTCGTGAAACCCCCCACTGTGGATAAATCCATTTTCTGGGAAAACCCCTTTGATGACAAAAATTTCGGTTTTTTGGGGTCCGAAAGGCAGTTAAAAGATTTAAGGGGGAAAGAATTTTAGTCTTCTCTTTACCCCAGTTTTCCCCGGGGTGCCCCAGAGGGGGGTGAAGGGGAAACCGGCAATCGGCAAAAAACCCGGGGGGGTCGGCAACGCCTTTCAGTTTCCCCCCTTTCTTTGCCCGCAGCTTCTGGAAAACAAAAGGCCCGAGGGCGGCCCCAAATCACCCCGTTTGTTTTATGATAGAATGAAAGGGCATTCGGATCCATCCTGGTTTTTCCGCAGAAATTTTCTTGCGAGCGCTTCTCAGTGGAACCGAGGAGGAAGAGATGGGGTTTGTGTCAATACGGGGCCCGCCCCAAAAAAGGGGGAGGGGGTCGCAAAGTCCCCCTGATATGAAATTCCCCCACCCACGGCCAGCGCAAAAACCCCCCTCCTCGCTTATTTGCCCCCTCCCAAAAAAGGGCCAGGACCTCTCAAGCCCCGGGCCCCTTTTTTGAGCAAGGCCCCTGATTCCCCCCACATGTCAATGCCGCCCTTTTGCCTAAAACCCTAAGTAAAAGGAAGAACCTTAATGGTTAACCACCCCCCAAAAAAAAGCTAGTCACAAGCAGCGAATGCATGAGTTAAATGGAGGGAAAAACTTGGGCCAAAAAAAGGCCCGAATGACGGCCGGGCCTCCAACCACTTTGGGCACAAAACCCCCTTTCCCCCGCCTCCTTTCCCCCTCCGCCACCCAACCCAAAAAAATTCCCAGCTTCCCAAAGCTCTCAGAAATCATGATCAGGGATCAGGCCCCGCTTTAGCCTCCACCGACCCCCCAATACCACCAGCAAACCCCCCAAACCCATCCTAAACCCCTTTTCCTTCCCGCCATTTGACCCAACTGCACGCCGTACAAACGGCCAGTCCAGCACCACCTTCTGGGCCTTTTTTGGGGGCAGAAGAAAAAACTTTAAAACCCCCCAAACCCTCCCCCAAAACCCAAAAAAAGCCTGAAAGTCGGGATTGGCCCTGGCTTTTTTGGCCTTTGGGGAAAAGTTGCCTTTCCGTTTTGGTTTGGGCACAAAAATTTGGGTTTCCCCCACATCCCAAAACCCTTGCCTCCCCCAATACCAGATGCCGAGCAAAGGGATTTTCCCTTTTCCAGGAAAGCCTCCCGGGCCCTGGCCCCCACGTGATCTAAAATTTCAAGCGCTTTTTCTGGGACTGTGTCCGGGAAAAATCCATCTCACCAAACCAAAAACATGGACTAGTTTAAACAGCCAAGGCCCTATATTTTTCGGTGACAGCTCACCCGGTTAGCTGGGTGGGTTCTTCCGGGGGTGAAAGGGGGAGGCTCCTTTTCCAATTAACGGGCGCAACCGGCCTTTTTCAAAACCCCCGCCTGGAAAAAAAATTTTTGCCCCCAGGGTTTTCCGGGCTCTTTTCCCCCAAAGGGCCAACCTGGGGCATCACGTGCCCAGAGACACCAGGGCCTTGGGTTTTAAAATTTAAACTGCCTTGGAGCCGTCCACACACAGGCGGGGCTCAAGCAAAAGAGGGCCGGAAAACCTGGCGGGGGCCAAAAACCCTGTGGGCCCGGCAAGGTTGGGGGTGCGATAAAAAGGGGGAAATCCCGCTGGCCGCCCCTTTAAAAACGGTAGGCTGGAGCACATCCCTTTCCTGGCACAAAGTCCCTGAAAACCTTTTCGTCCAGAAAATTTTCTAAAGGGGCACCCGGGTCGGGCTGGCCCTGAAAAAAGGCCGAGGTCCCGAAAATTTTCCCCTTTCCAAACCCTTTGCTACCCTGCTTTGTCCCGCCTGGGGCGTTGCAGCGTCAGCCCCGGCCTCCCCTTTAACCCTCTCTTGTTTGGGCGGGGGGCAAACACGCAGGGAAAATTCCCAAAACCCCCTACATGCTCCAAAAAATTGTGGGCAAACAAAACGAAATGCCCAAATTAAACAGAAAAGAAAAGGGGACACAAGGCCCTTACAAGCAGCGGTTTTTGGAACCCCCGGGTTTTTTAAAACCCCCGAGAGTGGAGGGAGGTGAAAGAACACTGGACCATCCTTGCCAGGGTTTTGAAAAAGCCCCCCAGAATGGGTCAGTGGCGGGAAAAATGGCCCCTTGTCAGCATGAGCAATGGGGGAACTTTGTTCTGGAAAAAATTTGTTGGAACCAAATCCCGAAACAAAGGGCCCGCCAGCGACGGAAGGGGGGGAGACGGACAACCCCAAATCCCGGGCAGGAAAAACCTTTTTTCAATTTCCCTCAAATCCACAAGGCCCCCCAAAAGTTTCCAAAAAATTTTTTATCGGTTTTTTCATTAGGCAGTGGTTTTGGGGGGCCCGAGCTAGTGCCCAAAGGGGGCGCATCAGCTCTCCCCGGGGGCATCATCCCCAGGCCCAAATCAGGGCCTGTGTTGAAGCTGTGCCGGAGGCAGCGGGGGGAGGGGGAAAAGGAAAGGGAATTCCTAGACCCAAAAAACCGATGTTACCCGCCTCCCTGCCCTTTAAAAGATAGGGGGCGAATTTGAGGCGGGGGAGGGGAAAATGAGGAAAAGATCAGTTTGCTAGTGGCCCCCCGACCCAGAGGCTTGGGAAAACAAAAGGGTCCAAACTCTCAAAATGAATTTCTTGGGTGCCCCCTTTCCTCCAACATGAAACCTCCCCCATTAAGGCCCATCAAAATGAACAAAATTAAATGGGGGGCCACGCCACCTGGGTCCCCCCGGGACAAAACAAAACACACCTTTCCCTTCCACCCACCCAAATAGAGAGAAAAAACAGGAAAATGGTAAACCCTTTCTTTTTGGGTCAACTGGGGACATCTGTTGCCAAAACAGCTTTTACGTTTCCCCAAAAGTTCACCGGGGGAAAAAAACCTCACGACGTGACAAAAAGTAAGGGCCAAGTAAAGGCCCTAAGGGGCACAGCAGGCCCAATTTTGGGAGAAGCCTAAAAGGGTACCTCTGGCAAATTTTTTTTTTTACCCAAACCCCACCAAAAGCATGGGAATGGGAGGGCACACTCCAAAAACACAAAAATCAGCTTAAGAACAAGGGGGGCACACCTTTTGCGTCCAACACCGATGTTTTTTGCATGTGTTCCCGGGGCCCAATAGACTTCCGGATCCAAAAAGGGCGAATGGCCCAGCTGGCCATCACGCCCCTAGAAAGGGGTTTGGTCCCCGCCCCAGCAGCCGGCATATCTGAGGGCGGAACCTTTAAACCCCAGCTGGAGGAGCATTAAACCCAAAAAACGCCCTCCCCCTTTCCCCAATAATGTGGATCCTTTTTACCTTTTATCAAAAATAATCAGGGAAAGGGTCTCTGAATTAAGTTGTGGCCCCCCAAATTGGCCCAAGGGCACCGAATTTAGGTTGCCAGTCCCACTTAACATTCCATTCAAAAAAGAAATGGGGCCTCTTTTAAAACTTTTTTTTAAAATACCCTTTCTTAAATGGGGAATTTTTAAATTTTCTAAACCCAACAGTTTTATTTTTTGCTGTGAGGAGACTGTTTTTTTCTGTTAGGAGACTGTAAAAGACACCAAGGGTTTTTATGCAAAAACCGAATTCCCTTTAAATTTACTTTTATCTTTAAAAAGTTTTTCCTTGTCCAAAAAGTTTTGGGGGTTTATGTTGCGTGAGATACAGGGTTATAATTAAGGCCTTTGGAAAAGAAATGTTGGCTTCTAAGTGGCATTTCTCCCTCACCAAATTTTTTTTTTGGCTGAGAAAATCATTTAAAAATTTTTTGGGGGCATGTAACTGTTTAGATACAAACAATAAAACATGGTCCCCTTTGGGACAGAAATGTGGCTTCTAAAATTGGGATTTTCTTCCCCTCAAAAAATTTTTAACAAATGGCTGGGGAAGTCATTTTTTTTAATTTTTTAGGTTCCCTGCGGGTTTGAAATGCAAACAAAACAAAAAGGTCCTATTATAAAAAAATTTGTTTCTAAACAGACAAATTGTTCTTTTTAAAAAATTTACCAAAAATGGGGTCAAGGGGCATGCTTTTTAATTTTTTTGGGGGCATTTTTTCTGGAAAATTCCCGCTATACACAGGTCCCCAATTTCCCAAAAAATGTTGTTTTTTAACAGACATTTTTTCTTCAAAAATTGTCCAAAAAATGGCCCCAAGGGTCATGCTTTTAAAATTTTTTGGGGGATTTTTTCTGTGACCCTGCAGGGTATAACCACAGGGTTCCCATTCTAAAAAAATGTAGTTTTTTAAACAAACAAAGTTTTTTCATCACAATTTGGGCAAAAAGGGCCCCAAGGGTGGGTGGGGGGTCAGAAACAGGAAAAGGTAGGACCCCTGTTAATTTGGAAAACCATATTTAAAATGACTTTTATTTGCAAATCTTTTAAAAATAGCTAACAATCCCCCGGGGAATTTAGAAAAACCCAAAATTTTTTACAATGAAAAAAAGAAAACAAAAACTGGGGGGATTTCCCTCCTAAATTTTTAAAAAAGTGTTTTTTAGAAATTTAAAAACTAAAAAAACTTGCATGAAAAAAATAGCTGGGTTTTAAAAAAAATTTCCCCTTAAAATTGGACAAGGGATTTCAGGAAAACATTGACCAATGTAGGGTTAATTTCCGAGACCATGGATATTTAGCACGGACAGAAACAAAGTACAGAGGGCCATTTCCCTCCAGCAAAGTTATTAAAAAAGAAAAGAATGCCAAGAAAAGGGGACCTGGGGGTAAAAAAGAGCGTTAACCACCAAATTTTTCCAATTTAAAACTCAAATTTTTCCACACTCATACGGAAAAAGGGGCAAGCGCTACCCGGTATTGACCTTTTGGGACTGAGGAAAGGCTGGAGTTTTTCTTACATTTCCCCCTTTCCCCACTCTGCTTCAAACACAATTTTTTGTTGCCCCGCGAATCAGGGGATTTTAAAAAAGCTGTTTTAAAAGATGACGGAAACCCAAACCTGGGCCCCTCCCCCGCACCCCAAATGTAAAAATCCCCGGGCCCCGGGGCAAGCCGTGGCCCAGGACAGGGAAGTCAATTCCATTTCAAAATATAAAGGTTGGATTAAAAGACCCTTTTTTTCCCCGGGACTTTTTTAAAAGTGGGGGGGTCATGCAGGTTTTTTGGGGTCATGCTGTGGCCCCCGGACAGGGAAAAAGTCCCAAAGTCCCTGAAACTAAAATGGTGGTTTTAAAGACCCCCTTTTTTTTTTGGGACTTTTTAAATGTTTGGGGCCCTGCAGGTTTTTGGGGGGCATGCTGGTGGCCCAGGGCCGGGGGATATTCAAAGTCCAGTTCCAGTAAATGAGTTTTCCCAAAACATACGCCTTTTGGCAAATTTTCAATTTGTGGGGAAAACAAAAGGGTTAAAGGGGGCCCGGCTGTGGAAAACCCAAACAGGGAAAAGTGAATGGGCCCTTTAAATTTTATTTTTTTGACTTTTATAACCTAAGTGTGTTGGGCCTAAGATGTAGCACGGGATCCATTTTTCCCGTTGTTTGGGTGTTAATTTTAGCTTTTCCCAGCCAGTTTTTGGGGTTAAAAATAATGAAGGGGTAAATTTTTTGCTCTCCCCCCTAGACTTCAATGGCATCGCTCATAATCGAACCCCTCCTTTATCGGAAAAAACCTAATCCGTTTAAAAAAAAGGCCGACCCATCACTATCGATCGAAACCCGATAGCCAACCAATCTCCAACACTAGTGGGGGCCCGGTGTTTTTTTTACGAAAAACCAATTTTACTTCTTTAAAAAAAAAAACTAAAAGGTCCCGTTTAAGAACCCGAAATTTTTGCTAGGCCCCAGGTTTATCAAAAACTTATCTCATGCAAAAAAATGAAAATTTAAATATTTAAAAAAAATTTCAAAAAGTGATTTTTTGGATTTTTTCCTTTGGGTTCTGTCTCCCCACAGCTGAAAATTTTAAACCCATGAACAAAATTTAAAAAAGACCCTCCATTCCCCTTTTAAAAGGGGGGAAAACTTGCAAAAAGTGTATTTACAAAAAAAAAAAATTTTTTCCCAAAAAAAGTTTTTGAAGTTTTTCCCCAAAACCCATTAAAAAAAAGGGAACCCCAAAAATTCCCAAAAAAAATTTGGGGTTAAAAACCCTGCAACCATCGGGCCCCCAATGGGACTGTAAAATGTTTCTAAATAAATGTGGCTATACTTACCTCCCTCAACCATTTATATTACAGCAACCACATTGAACCTATTGAACCTACTGGCTATACCAATTGATCTAAATTTTAGGGTCTTTCCCCTCCCCTTCACTCCCCAGGGAAAAAATTTTTAAAAGTGCCCAAGTTTTAAAATATTGATTTAAAGTTTTTACTGCTTTTACACAAAAAAACACATAAAAATAAAAAAGAAAACATGTTTTTTGTATAGTCAGAAATCTGAGAGCCCAAACCCTTTTTTTCCCTTTTTTTTCTATACTTTGCTGGTAGGGGCTTGTTTTAAAAAGGGGATGAGTTACAATTTTTTTGGTTTTTCAATTTTTGGGGGGCACATTACTTTTTTTGAACACATTTTAATCATTTTTTTTTGGGAAAACAGGGTGAAGGAAAAAAACCCTCAATTCTGATAGTGTTTTTTTATTTTTTTTTTTTCAAAAGCACCTTTAAACCCTGCAGTAATGGGGACAAGTTAGTTTTTTTCTCTTTGGAATTACAAAAATTTCAGTGATATCCAATTTTATATTGCTTTTTATGGGCCCTACACAAAAACATTTTTTTTTTTTAGGACAAAAAATAGCCTTTTTTTGGTACCCAAAATTTAGTGTACATGTACTTTTTAAAATTTCTTTTTAAAATTCCCCTTTTTTTGTGCAGTGGAATGAACAAAAGGGCACAATTCTACAATTTTACTTTTTTTTTTTTTTTTTTTATACGATGTTCATCATGCCAGTTAAATAACATTATAGAGTTATAGGCTAGGTCATTATGCACACAAACAAAAACCAAAAAAATTTTGAAAAATTTTTTATTTTTTGAAAACTTTTTTGGGTAATTAAAATTTTTTTAGTAGGGAAAAAGGGGGGTGTAAAGTTTATATTTTTTTTTTTTGTATTGCTTTTTTTTTTTTTTTTTACTTCCAAAATTTTTTAAAACCCGCCATATAAGGGGGGTTGGTTTTTGTGATCTTTAGATTACCGCTACAATAAATAGAGCCATACTTTTTCATTTTTCTAATTTTTTCTCATTTTTCTCTATACTTAGCTGTGTCGTACTGTAGCTGTCATTCATCATGCCTAGTCATGCCCAGTGCGGAGCTGGGCATGGCAAAGTCAGAGACAACCAGAAGCCTTTGTTAGCCTTCCTTTGTCTTTCCCTCAGCTGCCATGGTTTCAATTGACCGTGGCATCTAAAGGCCGTGGACAATACTGCAGGTCCTCAGATGTAATATACAGCTAGTTCCCCTCATCGATTGTGTGGGCCTTTATTTTTGAGCCCACATGATCGCGGTACCATCAATAGAGGGCTATTTGACGGAACACCTTCCCGACCAGGACTTAAACTTACATGAAATGTTGGGAAGAGGTTAATCTCCAATGTGACCTATAAAATGCATTGTTTCAAATACTGGATGTTATATACAAACAGTAATAACTTTTTAGTATTTAAACAGGTACATAATCTGAATTTAGCCTCTGTATGCCAAAACAATGGATCTAAACCAAGTCATCACTATGTGTGAGCTTTAATTAAATGTAACCAGAAAAATGCATTAAATGTTTATGAGTCAAAAGCATTTTTTACATAGGTCCTCCATTTTCGTGGGCACAAAAGTAATTGCTCCATAGACCGGTGAGCGTTTTTAAGGTCAGATGTGGCCTGTTACCTCATTATTTCATGATGGATTAAAGAGATAGAAGGTCTAGAGTTAAATCCACATGGTAAATTTCTATTTCAGAAGATGAGTAAAGTGGAAAATTTAAAAAATCTTTCCTTCATACAGAAAAATCATTTCACAACAACTAGTCAGGACTAAAACCCTTTAAAGGAGATCTGCATATCATCTTCAAACTCTGCAATTAATAGACATCTTCATGAATGTAAATACAGAACATTTATCTCATCCAGTGGTAACTCCAAATAACAGAGGGTGACATGTATGAATGGGCCTGTACTAGTTTTCTGGTGTACTTTCAGCCAAAAAACTGTTGTTACTATATTTACTATTTTGCCATAGGCAAACTTAAACGCTATCAGTTCTCAGTCTATAAGGCACTAACACTTTTTAAAAACCTGATTTCTAACCTTTCAATTTGTCTCATAAATTTATCCCTTTCTAATTGTGAAAAAATAACTCCTTTTCTATTATCAAATCTGGTGGAACATCACCTATTGTATCAGCAGGAAAACCCTAATAATACAGTGATTTGCTAACTGCAAAAAGGATCCAAAAACATCTTACTTGGGCAATCACCCCTAATCTGATGGGCATGAAGCATATAAGGTTTCCTTGTGAAACCCTCTGCAGCAGGTAACACAGTGAAAAGAGGTAAAAAATCACAAATTAAAATATCATGCCTGACCTCCCCAACATGTTTCACCAGCTTACTTGCTCCATCAGGGGATAGAGGTCCGGGGTGAACTGATAGAGTTTAAGTTTGCCTATGGCAAAATAGTAAATATAGTTATTAAAAGTCACTCTTTGTTCTCTTACTAGATTCCCATATTTTTGAGACTACTTAAAAAACTGTCGTAGCCCTGTCCAGCAGAAGAATGAATAGTAGTATGCCAAAACTTGGCGCTGTCTGCACTAGACCCAACACCTTTGAATGCGCCAAGGTTTGGGGAGAAACTGGCATACAAATCCAAAACATGGCTGAGACAAAGTCTGGCGTATAAATCTCTTTCACACATACTGTCCTATTCTACACTCCTCTATATTTATTTAGAACTGCCGTGTTGGTACCAAGTTTCATACATGTCACCCGGAAAGTCCAGAATAAACTTAGTTGGGAAAGATCTAAGAAAGCCGCCTGGTTCTGGTGTGCGAGTATCTAAACTAATACTATTTTGAACTAGAATGATGGAAAGAGGACAGTATAAAGAAGAAAATGAAGGGTTCATGAATCGAAGCATATCACATAGTGAGGCAGTGTCTTAGCATAGGCAAATATGGCTGCTAATGGAACTTAACGGCAGTATTGATAGCTTTTGATCCACAACGGAATGTTCATCATTAACTAACAGAGTCATTAGACCTCAACCTGATTCAGCATACTTATCTCATGCTAAAGACCATCCTAAGAGCAGAAAGACCCATAAGCAAACAGCAACTCAATCGGCTGCAGTAAAAGCCTGGCAAAACATCACAAGACAGAAAACCAGTGTGTGTGGTGATATCCATGTGTTCAACACTTTAGGGAATCATTTTATTTTTTTCCAAATAATAACAATTTTCCTTGTATTTATAATTAAACTGTTTCATTACTTGTTGATTCTGTGAAACATGGAAGGGAAATGTAAAACTGTCTGTAATTCTGGAACATTTTGTTAAAACTCTTGAATATACATTGAAAATCTTCATTTCCATAACATCTTGACAGTTTTGTTTCATAATCGCCGTGGAGTTGTACAGATGCTAAATTATGTCGTCTCACTGTCCAAATGCTTCTGGACCCGACTGTTTATTCCAAAGTAGCAGCGGTTTATTCTTTCTACTTTCTTTTAGACTCTAATTTTTACATGTTTTTATTGAACAAATGATATAATGACATTAGGCTCCACAATGTTCTAATGAAAAACAAGGCAAACACAATAATGAACTGTAATTGCATTAAACATCTGGTTCCAAACTCCTTGGTGAATTTGCCACCTGATGACTTGAACTGATGTGCTTAGATATAGGCGATGCCTCCAGCTTCCTAATCATCTGGCACTTATTACAAAACACATTGAGCACCAACTTCCTTTCATTAATTGGCTCAGGGTTACTGGCACTAGAAAGATATTTTCAGGTATGTACTATGTATACAGAGGGAATTATGTCTAGGACAGAATGCGGGAAATGAGTCAAACAATTTTTCTATTATTTTTTCTATTAGAGCAGATTTTAATCTGATAAAATAACTAATATAATAAAAAAAACTCTCCTTAATGACCATTTTATAATGCTGAGCCACAAAAGTGTGTATATATATATTTTTTTTTCTACTTGCCAGGGATAAGACCAAATTATATGGAAATATGTCCCAAGCCACCAATGAATGGTCAGTTTGAAAGATGATTTGTGAAGGTCTTATGGACATTTTCTCTTAGCCCACCAGAGAGCTCTCATGTAAGTAATGCTCTAGGTAGTACTGTGAACAACATTTTAAGAATCTTAAAATGATAGTACCGATTTTTTTAGTTAGCCCAATTGACAAATAGCTATTGTACAATTAGTCATTGATTTATTTCTGTGGCCAATTATTTATTGCATTGGCCAATAATTGTTACAGTGGTACTGATATATTAATTTAGGGACTTTCAGAATTAAACTTTTATCCGCCGCCAACTATATTCTCTCCAAAATAGCAACTTTGCAATATATTTGTACAATGTATGGAAAGAATTTTCACTCCAGGCAATAGCACGAGTAGTGATTTTTAAATTTTCGTTGATTCTTCCGATTCTTCCACTGTGCCACATTGTATGTTAAAATAGCAATGTTTCAGGTGAATGCCATTTTTTAGGATTAGGGAGAGAGAAAATTAAGTGATTAGTATTGTATCACAACGTTACTAGAGGAAGCCGGAAGATCTGAAGCATCAGGCATTCACAATGGTGCCATTTTACATTTACAAGAGAGCTCCCATTTAGAGATGCTACGGTATGTCGCCCATTGTGTGGGTTGATGTTCAATTCCACTGTGGACTTCCTGTATAAAGTCCTAGTAACTGAAACTTGGTGCTTAGTAAATGGGATATATTTACTATTTTGCCATAGGCAAACTTAAACTCTATCAGTTCTCTATCTATAAAACACTAAAACGTAACTTTTATTATGTAAAACACTATGGGCGACATGTTTGAACGGGCTTTTCGCCCGTTTTCTGGCGTATGCTACGCCTCCCGGCCCGAATCCCCCTGTCGGACGCAGGGATGCAGTGTTCGGCGCAGCGTTCGCCACTTTCAGCTGCGCCCTGCATGAAGGGGCGGGCAATGGGCACGGTGTGGGCGCGGTGTAGGCGTTCCGGGGCGGGACGCGGCGCGTTCGAAAACCCCGAGGCATGTACGATGGCGGCTCGCCAAAGCGCGGCGCAATGCAGCGCTTTGCAGCTCCGACAGTCAGACCTAGTTTATTTTGGTCTAAATGCTCCGGCGGAGGCGAAGTGAAGCAAGATCGGAACATGCAAGGAAGCATACAGAAGATCGCGACAGAAATCTCGGCGCTCCGCTTCGTGTAGCAGGAGTATGATTCCGAAAAAATCGCCTTTATAAAGGCATAAAACATTATCAGAAAAGAGCTCAAACTTCAAAAATAAAAAATAATAAAAAATAAATCAATATCAATATCAAGAATTCGGATATTGGAAATTGCCGGGAAATACAGTAATTCAAATTCTGAAAGCTATTCTCATTGGTCGGCAGAAACCGGCCAATTAGAATAGGAGTGACAGTGAACCATTAAAACCTATGGAGAACTATTGACCAATCAGAATCAAAGGCGGGACAGTTCAAAATACAGTAAAAATGCAGAAAAGAGCTGATTAGTTGAGCTAGCGGGGGCTTGGCTATCTCGGCCAATCAGAATAGGAGCGACAGGGACCCATTATAGCCTATGGAGAATTTTGAACCAATCAAAATCCAAGGCGGGACAGTTCAAAATACAGTAAAAATACAGAAAAGAGCTGATTGGCTGAGCTAGCGGTGGCCTGCCTATCCCAGCCAATCAGAGCGCAAGCTACTTCTCCCATTGTAGTCTATGGAGAGATGGGCGCAATGCAATCGTTATCCAAGGATCAATAGTATGGGTGCAACGAAAATAAAGAAATAAACATGATTTTATTGATGTAATATTTTTTTTTCTTTACCCCCATATTATTATTCATTTTATATACACATCGGGACAACTTCTGTAGTCTTATCATTTGATTTCGGCCATGTACAGTTTTCAGATTGCATTAGAAAACCCATAGGAGCGTCGCTCGCTCTCCCATTGGTCCAAGTAACCGCGGCTCTTTTAGCTTAGCCAATCACAGAGCTCGTTCGGCATTTCTTTTCCCCATAGAACTCTATGAGAAAGTAGCTCGCGCTCTGATTGGCTAAGCTGGACCAGCCCCCGCTGCTTCAACCAATCAGCTCGTTTCTGCCTTTTTACTGTATTTTGAACTGTCCCGCCTTTGAATATGATTGGTCAATTTTTCTCCATAGGTTAGAATGGGTCCCTATCGCTCTTATTCTGATTGGTCAATTCTCCTCCATAGGATATAATGGGCCACTATCGCTCCTATTCTGATTGGCTGGTTTATGGCGACCAATCAGAATAGCTGAAACAATTTGAATTACTGTATTTCCCGGCAAGTCTCTCTATTGCAATTCCTTATGTAGCGCCGTTCTCGGCGACAAAAGCGTTGTTTGGGATATAAGTGATTTATGTTTAAAGAAGGTTTCAGCGCTTTCTCTGATAATGATTTCATTTAAAAAAAAGATTTTTTTTTTAATACTTCATGCCACACGGCTGACGCCGGTTTTTCAGTGGCCGATTTCCTAGACTATAATGGGAGAAGTAGTCGCCCCTGATTGGTTGGAAAAGGAAACCCCCCGCTAGCTCGGCCCCAATCGCTCTTTTCTGTCTTTTTACTGTTTTTTTTGAACTTCCCGCCTTTTGATTTTGATTGGCTATTTCTCCTAGGTTATAAGGGGGACATGTCGCCCTATTCTGATTGGTCAAAATTCTTAAGGATATAATGGGTCTTTTTTGCTCCTATTTGATTGGCTGGTTTCCCCGCCCAATGGAAAGCTTAAAAAATTTTAAATTACTGTTTTCCCGGCAATTCCTCTATTTGCAATTCCCTATGTAGCCCCGGGGTTTCGGCAAAAACGCGTTGTTAGGGTTTTAAAATTTGCTTTATTTTTAAAGAAGGGTTTCAGCGCTTTATCTGATATATTTTACACTTAATAAAAATGATTTTTTTATTCTTACTCCATGCCGCACGGCGCTTTTAGCGCCGAGATTGCATTGCGCCCATCTCTCATAGACTACAATGGGAGAAGTTAAGCTCGTGCTCTGATTGGCTTTGGGGTAGGCAAGCCACTGCTAGCTCAGCCAATCAGCTCTTTTCTGTATTTTTCTGTATTTTTAACTGTCTCTCCTTTGAATTTTTATTGGTCAATATTCTCCATTTGGTTTTAATGGGGTCTCTGTCGCTCCTATTCTGATTGGCCGAGCTAGCCAAGCCCCGCTAGCTCAGCCAATCAGCTCTTTTCTGCATTTTTACTGTATTTTGAACTGTCCCGCCTTTGATTCTGATTGGTCAATAGTTCTCCATAGGTTTTAATGGTTCACTGTCGCTCCTATTCTGATTAGCCGGTTTCTGCCGACCAATGAGAATAGCTTTCTGATTTTGAATTACTGTATTTCCGGCAATTTCCAAAATCCTAATTCTTGAATTAGGATATTGGAAAGTGATTTTGTTTTTATGTATTTTTTATTTTTGAGGTTTGGCTCTTTTTTGAGAATGTTGAACGCCTTTATAAAGGCGATTTTTCATTCATACGCCGCACCGACATGTGGAATGATTTCTCGCTGTTTTCCAGCCTGTCTCGCATCGGAACAGATTTTCGGTGCAGTCCCGCACTGCGCCCATGTCCCCGCACTGCGCCCTTGTCCCCGCACTGTGCCCCACACACTGGCGAGGCGCAGGGAACTTTTCCCCGCATGTATGAGCGCACCTCCTCGGACAGCGAATCTTCGGCGCCAGTCCTCACTGCGCCTCAGTCCCGCACTGGCCTCAAACACTGGCGAGGCGTGGCAGACTTTTGCCCCGCATGTTGGTGCACTACCTGGGCGGCGAATCATAGGCCAGCGCTGCACTGCCCTAATCCCGCACTGCGCTAAAACATGGCGAGGCGCGGCGGTTCATGGAAGTTTGGGGGCCCCCCCGGCCCCCCGACATAAAAAGGCGCAGATTTCCCGGGGGGAAAACCGGCGGAAAGGACGCCCCCGCGTGGCGGCTTCATACATGTCCCCCTAAACCCCCTTACACCCCTTTTAAAAAACCCTGTTTTCTAACCTCTCAATATCCCCCTTTTCTGCCCTGAAGGAATATTTCCCCTTTTTTCTATTATCAAGTCTAGTGGACACCCCCTTTTAAAACGGGAGAACCTTAAAATTTTAAAAGTGTTTTTACAAACTCCAGTAGAGGATCCCAAGCATCCTACTGGGATTCACCCCTAATCTAATGGACAAAAAAAACTATAATTTTTCTTGGATACCCTCTGAGCAGGGAACACTTGTAGACGAGGGGAGAAATCACAATTTAAAAGTCATGCCCGACTTCCCAACATGTTTTTCACAGTAAACCCCGGCTTCATCAGGGGGGTTTGAGGTCCCTCCCTTGTGGTCTAAGCTCAATTTCCCTTTTTAAAAAATTTTTGGTACACACCCTATTCGGTGCTCACCAATTAGCCTCAGAGTCCACAAACCCCACTCCCCCCTTTCCACTCTCCCGCACCACACTGTTTCTAGGCTACTGCTGCTACTCCCTGCACCATGCTCCCATAAACAACATACTTAAAAAAGTTCCCATCTCATAGCGGCTTCGCCCTATCTTTCCATACGCCCCGGGGGCCCCCATACTTATCCAAGGGGACATCGCCCTGACTGTGGGGGGTTCCGTCCAATATTCTATTTTTACATTTTCGTGGCTCACCTCAACGATAAGAAATGGGTTACATTCCAAGCACACTATTCACTTTATACCCCCCATGAACCCCCTTTTCCTCCATGTCTAATATGCATTTTGATTGGGAAAAAATACTCCATTGTACTGCACATTGTCTTGTTTTTCCCATAAAACCCCCCTCCTTTGCATCCAAAATACAATTCATTTTTAAAAAGACTATGCATTTTTATTGGGGTAATACTCCATTGACTATACACTATTGTCTTAATCTCTTCCCATAAAAACCCTTCTCCTCTGTATGTAATTAATTTTCTTTTTAATAAAATGCAGGCCCCATGGTTGCCGCCCCCCCTCAACAATTCCCTTCTACCTTCCCCATAAAAATTTTTTTTTTAAGGGCATTTGGGTAGCCCCGTAATTCATCACATTACAATGGGAGTATGCACAGATTCAGTACACTTAATTTTTGTTTTTGCTGCATCTGATTGATATACTGTACTTGAAGCCAGCACAAAATCCCCGCAGTGAGCAGAACAAAACAAATCCACACAAAAACAGATGTATACATGATAAGGGTTTAATCTACTCCCAAACGGCGTCTCATCACAGCAACATAAGTGTATACACTATATGATTCAGTTGCTAACAACCTCTTCATGCACAGAGACAATATACACACATCCCGATCTGCCAAATAGAAGCCGTGCCTTCACATGATCAATACCTAACATCATTGCAAAACACACGCAAAATGAGGGACAAGGTGGGAGGAGTGAGGGGGCAGGAGGGAGATGGGGGTAAAAAAAAAAAAAAAAAAAAAAAAACTATGTGAACTCTGATGCTACTTTAGTCATATATTCAACCGTGCTATGTACCACTGACCGTACTCACATACATTATGTTTCCTCAAAAATTATATAGGGAATCAGCAAGATTAAATAAATGCTAAAAAATAAAAAGCCTTCATTTAGGCCATTGGGCTCAATGTATTGAGTCTAAAATATCCAACTTCCCTTTTCCCTGCAACAAAACTAAAATCCAAATTCATCCTTTCTTTCCCCCAGCTTTTTCACACAGATGCCCCAAAATTTTACCACCTGTATTTCACCATTATGTACTTCCAAAATGTGTCTTTCTAGGGGGGTGTCACCTCTAGTTTTAATAGTAGTCAATGTTTGGGAGATCTGAGGACAAAACTCCTGTATGGTTTTTCCCACATAGATCTTGGGGCGGGTTACATATAGCCCCAAAAAATCACCCCTCGGGTTTTACAGTTGATAAATTGTCTTTTTCTCAAATCTTCTCTTATCAATGGGATTAACAAATTCTTTAGTTTTCCATATAAATGGACAGAATGAACAGTTGCCACAGGGATATGAGCCTACCACCGGAGACTGTAACCATGTTTTTTTGCCATCTCCCTTAAAATGACTATACACAAATTCATCCCTAAGGTTTTTTCCCCTTCTATATGTGACACTAGGATATTTATGAATAACCTCAGAGAATACTGGATCTGCCCTCAGAATGTACCTGTAACGGTCAGGTAGTGGATCCACTGGACCACCGCAAACGATGGTGGAAGCCCACACCAGGGAGCGGAATCTAAGTAGGTCCCGGTATTCACCAGAGCCCGGCGCTTCCACTGGTGGGACTTGCCTGCGGTGGCGGCCAAGGGTAGGCGAGGTACAGAATCGGCAATCAGCTTGTAGTCGGGGACAGGCAGGAGGTCAGGGCAGGCGACTGAGGTACGAGAACGTGGACAGGCAGAAGGTCAGGGCAGGCGGCAAGATTCGTGGTCGGTAAACGTAAGCAAGCGGGTTCGGTACATGGTAGGCAAGACAAGGCTTTCTGGAACGCTTTCACAGTAGGCATGAGCACTAAAGATCCGGCAAAGCTGCTAGGAAGAGGCCGGACTTAAATAGGAGCAGTGCCCGGTAATGGCCACTGTCCCTTTAAATTTCACACTGCCGGCGCGCGCGCCCTAGGGGGCGGCGCTGCGCGCGCCGAGGGACAGAGACGGATGGGACAGGAGCGTGGCCGGGTCAGTGACTGGGGACACGGGCAGAGGAGTGAGCAGGCCCCGGACCCGAGGTGCGGGACGGGGCGCCTCTCGGAGTCGGGGCACAGATGCGCCTGCGACCCGGGATGAGGGTCGCAGGGGCATCCGTGACAGTACCCCCCCCCCTTAGGTCCTCCCTCCTTTTTAGAGTGGAGGAATTTCTGAATACCGCTGCGGTCCAGGATGTTCTCCTCCGGCTCCCACGATCTTTCCTGGGGCCCCAAACCCCCTTTTCCAGGCAACAAAGAAATTTCGTCTTCCCTCTAGTCCTTCTCATCCCCAAGATTTCCTTAACCACAAAGACATTAGCGGCATCAGCCACAGATGGAGGAGGGACTGCCTTCTGAGAGAAACAATTAAGGACCAGGGGTTTTAGTAGCGAGACATGGAAGAAGTTCAGGATAAGTATGGTAGGAGGGAGCCGGAGTTTATAGGCCACGGGTTTATGCGCTTAAGGACCTCAAAGGGTCCTACAAGCGCCGTCCCAGTTTGTAGGTGGGGATTTTGAGGCGGACATATCTGGCCTACAGCCACACCTTATCACCCGGGAAGAAGACAGGAGGAGGGCTTTTTCTTTTATCTGCCTGCGCCTTCATGCGCTCAGATGCACGGAGCAGGGATCGGCGGGTCAGGGACCAAATGGTCCCTATGTCCTGGACCAGAGTGTCAGCAGCTGGTACCTCAGATGAGGGTGCTAGCGGGGGGAAAGGGGGGGGGATGTAGGCCGTACACCAGTAGAAGGGAGAGGCACCCGCGGACTCTGACTCTAGGGAATTATATGAAAATTCCGCCAAGGAAAGTAAAATTGGCCCAGTCATCTTGCCACAGTTATGAAATGGCGCAGGTAACATCCAGAACTTGATTAACTCCTCCACCTGGCCATTCGTCGGGGTGGTTTAAACTAGGAGAAGTCAAGCTTCACCTGGAGTTGAGAGCAAAGGGCCCCCCCAGAATTTAGAAACAAACTGCACCCCCCGATCCAAGACAATTTTCAAAGGTAGACCGTCCAGACGAAAAATGTGGAGAAAAAATAGCTCGGCCAGGCGCGGGGCAGAAGGCAGGCCTGGCAAAGGGACAAAATGTGCCATTTTAGAAAACCGGGGGGTAGGTCGGTTATGAAGTCCATCGCTACGTGAGTCCATGGTTGCGTAGGGATGGGCAGTGGGTGCAAGAGACCTGCCGGCTTGTGGCGAGCAGCCGTGTTGCAGGCACAGGAGATACACGCCTGGACGAACTCCTTGACATCTTTAGCGAGGTCCTGCCACCAATAGAACCGGGAGATCAGGAGAAACGTCTTGCGGGCACCGGGATCCCGGCCACCAGTGAGCAGTGCCCCCACTTCAGGGTACGCCTACGGAGCCAGGGCGGACATATGCTTCCCGGCGGGACGTTTCCGGAGGTCGACAGGGGCTACGGATATAAGGGGTTCCGGGGAATTATGTGCTCTGGGATCCTTCTTCAAACCCACCACATCGGAGGCACAGGAAAGGGCATCACCTTCACGTTCTTTTCGGCAGGGCAGAAGTGAATCCCGGGAAAATTTAAAAGCGGGAGAAGAAAAGCGACCACCGAGCTTGGCGTGGATGGAGTCACTGGGCCGTCAGGAGGTACTGGAGGTTCTTGTGATCCGAGTAGATACAAATGGGATGCCGGGCACCTTCCAGCAGATATCGCCATTCATCCAGGGCTAGTTTTATGGCTAATAATTCCCGGTCTCCAATGGTGTACTTCCTCTCTGCCTGTGAATAAGTCTAAGAAAACAAGCCACAAGTGACTATTTTGCCTGTCGGCCCTTTTTGCGTGAGAACTGCTCCAGCACCTACCGATGAGGCGTCTACTTCAAGCGAGAAGGATTTCGCTGGGTCCGGTCGCGACAGGATGGACGCAGAGGCAAAGGCCATCTTTAGCTTGGAAAACGCTTCCTCGGCCTCGGAAGGCCAGCTGCGTGGATTAGCGTTTTTCTTTGTAAGGGCCACAATGGGAGCCACCAGTGTGGAGAAGTGCGGAAATAAAATGCCGTTAAAAGTTTTCAGAAACCCAGGAACCGCTGTATGGCCCGAAAGGGCCCAACTGGGCGTGCCATTGCAATACGGCTGACAACTTGGCTGGGTCCATCCGTAGACCTTGGTCCGAGATAATATAACCCAGAAATGGAAGGCTGACTTGGTGGAAGAGGCACTTCCCTAGCTTGGCATACAAGTGGTTAGCTCGTAGGCGCTGCAGCACTTGGCGGACGTGGAGGCGGTGAGTCTCAAGATCAGGAGAGTATATCAGGATGTCGTCCAGGTAGACCATGACACAGGTATAAAGAAGATCCCTGAAGACGTCATTTACGAACTCCTGGAAGACGGCACGCGCAGCACACAGTCCGAAAGCCAGCACCAGGTACTCAAAGTGCCCGTCTCTGGTGTTGAAGGCCGTCTTGAAGGGCCAAGGTACTCAGACACTTTAAATGCAGTGCAGTGCCACGTGCGTGCCCCTAGAGGGAGCACGTGTGCACACAGGATGCCAGGGAGCTGCAGGAAGCAGCGATGGTGAGGCTTCAGGAGTGGAAGGAGCCAGGACAGGTGCGTGCAGAGAGCCAGGGACACCAGGGGATGTTGCAGCAGCGGCCTGGACACAGGAGACACGGGCCCACTGTCGGTCCATAGCAGGGGCCGCGGCGTGAACCGTGACAGTACCCCCCCCCCGTAAGCCCTCTCCTCTGGGCTAGCCGGGTACCCACAAAACGACTAGGGGTAACCACCTCCTCCTCGATATCCCAGGAACTGTCGTCAGAGGAGGTGTCCAGAGAGTCCCGGAAAACTTCTTGGACCTGGGGAGTAGAAGCAGAAACAGTAGGCAGGGGGGGGTGGGTGGGAGTCAGAGGTGTCTTTGCAGACCAGAGGCTCTTCTTGCAGATGTGAATCTTCCAGCGACACAGCAGAACAAACGGGCATAGAAACGGGAGGGCAGGATTGCTCCAGATGGGTGGGCTTGAGACAGTGAGAGTAGCAATGCTTGCCCCATTGGACGACTTCACCCGTTCTCCAATCCAGGGATGGGCTGTGAAGCTGGAACCATGGAAGCCCGAGCAAGACTGGAGCAGACAAACTTGGCAGGACGTAGAAGGAGATATCCTCTTGGTGGGAACTTTCAATTTGTAGAGACACAGGCTGGGTGCGGAACTGGATTGGCTCCTTCAGGATCTCCCCGTTAACGGATGAAAAACATAGTGGTTTTTCCAGACGGGAAACAGGCAGGCAGAACTTCTCTAGTAGGGAGGGATGGATGAAGTTCTTGGAAGAGCCGGAGTCCAGAAGAGCAGGAACTTCGGAAGCATCACCAGACGAAAAACGTAGGGTGACTGGAGTGGTCAAACGGGGAGCAGGCACACCGTTATTCAGGTAACTTTTCATCACCACAACACCATGGTGCTGAGGTTTCCGGGGCGCAGCTGGGCAGACTGGGCAGTTCTTCAGGTAATAACGGATACCACTGCAGTACAGGCACAGATTTAAGCTACGTCGACGGGCGCGTTCCTCTGTGGAGAGATGAGTGCGGTTGACCTCCATAGGCTCATCTTGGAAAAATGCAGGTGTCAGGCGAGGTGGGCTCGAGGTTTCAGGTACAAAGCGTGGAGGCTTGCGAGGCCGGGAGGACACTGGCTGCTGGCATAGCTCAAGCTCCCTCTCAGCAAAACGGATGTCGATCCGGGTAGCAAGAGCGATAGGGTCATCCAGGGTGGTAGGTAGGTCACGAGCAGCCAACTCGTCCTTAATGCGTCCATCGAGGCCCCCCCAGAAGGCAGCAACGAGGGCCTCATTGTTCCAGGCAAGCTCAGAGGCCAGGGTACGGAACTGAATGGCATATTGTCCCACAGTAGAATCGCCCTGACGGAACCGGAGTAGTGATGAAGCAGCAGATGTGTTGCGCTCAGGTAGCTCGAAGGTTTTCCTGAAGGCACTCAGGAACTCCTGGAGGTCCCCTGTCAGCGGATCTCCTCTCTTCCAGAGGGGTGAGACCCAGGCCAAGGCCTCACCTGACAGGAGGCTAATGATGAAGGCCACCTTGGCACAGTCAGAAGAAAACTGGTGGGCCAGGACCTCAAAATGGATGGTGCACTGATTAAGGAAGCCTCGACACGTATGCGGGTCTCCAGAATAACGGGCAGGCAGAGGCAATGCAGGCTAGGACTGGACATGGCAGCAGGAGGCGGAGCCACAGCAGGTGGTGGAGCAGGTGTAGATGCCAGTGCAGACATGACTTCGTCCAGACGGATGGTGATGGTCTGCAGCTTACGGAACAATTGCTCCAGGTGGACGCCATGACGGTTCACCACAGCTACCAGGTCAGGCAAAGTCACTCCGGCGGGATCCATATTTGATGGTCAGTTCGTACTGTGACGATTTCTGGCCGCAAAGCCAGAAACGTCCTAGAACAAGGGATCCACAGGGCCCACCGCGGGCAGAGATGGTAATACCCGCAGTGGGTAGCCGAAGTGCAGACTGGAAGACTGGACACTGGAGGCTGATAAACGGATGCTTAGTCCGGGTGTAGCTTGTGAACAGTTGAATATCCGGAACGCCGTACAAACCATGAGCAAGAAAATAGGCACATGTGCTCAAGGGAACCTGGAAGCGAGCATGCGGTATTATTGTTTACGTGTAAACATTGGGTAATTGTTTACCATACATCTTTGGGGCCATTAAGGACATAAAAAGGGAGGCAGAGACAATAGTGCTCTGTATCCCTCTTATCTTGGGTGCCAGCATACTAGAGGTGCTGCGGGAATTTATCGTCATTACACCTGGCAGCACTTGAGCTAAGTATTAGTTTATTTATCTAATTTTGAAGTACATGTGTTGTGATATATGCGTTGTATATAGCGTATTCTTTTTCCACAGTGAGAGACATTTTGAATCCCCTGATGAACCCTAGAATTGTATGGGGGAAACGCGTCGGAAAGCTGGGATTTGAAGGTGTTTTAATACACGCATGTAGTGACATTGTCTGTCATTAAAGCGGAGCCGCTCTTTATCAGGGCGATTACTCCACTGGCAGATAGTGCACAGTATGCTGTATCATCTAGGTATGTAGTGGTAATGTATAGGGGTTTAGATATTAATATTTTTTAAAAAAAGATAAGTAAAAGTTAAGTTTTAACAGGGATTATTATTTGCAGTGATATATAGCTTGTGAACGTATGCCTAGTCCAGGTAGGTAGCAGGTATAGGCCAGCAGGTGCAGCGGCAGATTTACAGCAGATAGGCAGGCTGGTGCAGCGGCAAATGTCCAACAGGAACTGATAGACGTATAGAACAGCAGCAATGCAGCCGCCAAGGGGTCAAGCTCTTGTGCTGAAGACAACAATGAACTGACAGAGTGTAAAGGTAGGAGGTTCCTTATGTAGCCAGAGGTTACAGGTCACTGGGCAGGGCCAAGGTACTCAGACACTTTAAATGCGGTGCAGTGCCACGCGCGTGCCCCTAGAGGGAGCACGTGTGCACACAGGATGCCAGGGAGCTGCAGGAAGCAGCGATGGTGAGGCTTCAGGAGTGGAAGGAGCCAGGACAGGTGCGTGCAGAGAGCCAGGGACACCAGGGGATGTCGCAGCAGCGGCCGGGACACAGGAGACACGGGCACGCTGTCGTCCATAGCAGGGGCTGCGGCGTGAACCGTGACAATCGCCCTTGTGGATTCGGACAAATTGCAGGCCCCTCTCAAATCCAGCTTGGAGAAGAACCTTGGACCCCGCAGATGGTCAAATAGCTCCATGATCAACGGCAGAGGGTACCGGTTTTTCACCGTGATCTTGTTCAGACCCCGGTAGTCGATGCAGGGCCGTAAGGAACCGTCCTTCTTTTCCACGAAGAAGAACTTTCGTATAAATCCCTTCTGGAGATTCTCCCGGATGTACTCAGACAT
Organism: Phyllomedusa bahiana; assembly: GCA_025379985.1. Classification (NCBI taxonomy): domain Eukaryota; kingdom Metazoa; phylum Chordata; class Amphibia; order Anura; family Hylidae; genus Phyllomedusa; species Phyllomedusa bahiana. Next base: position 79,428 of record JAODAL010007696.1, read on the forward strand.
GGCTTGTGTCTCAGGAACGGATAAGGGGTAGACTCTGCCCCGAGGAGGACTGGTACCGGGCAGTAGATCAATCGGGCAATCATATGGACGATGTGGCGGCAAGGTCTCCGCTTGCTTCTCGGAGAAGACGTCAGCAAACTCTTGATATGGCGCGGGGAGACCCGCTAGAGGTTTAGACGGTACCGGAGAAGCGGTAAGCACCGGGCGAGGTGCCACCAAACAGCGAGACCGACACTCTGGACCCCATCGCAAGACTTCGCCCGTCTGCCAGTCAAGCACCAGGGCATGGCGCTGCAGCCACGGAAGGCCCAATAGGATGGGCGAGGAAGACCGGGGTAACACATAGAACGACAGTCTCTCTTTATGCAGTGCCCCTACTTGAAGGGACAGTGGCTCCGTACGGTAACGGACTGGATCGCTGAGGATCTCCCCACTGACGGAGGAGATGGACAGAGGTTTCTCCAGGAGAACCACGGGAAGATTGTGTTGAGACACCAGGGCAGCGTCCAAGAAGTTTCCAGCCGAACCGGAGTCCAAGAATGCTGAAGCTTGAAAGTGGGTCCCGGCTTCCGTGCTGACCAGGACGGGTATGTTCAGACGAGGAGAGAGACTGCACACCCCTAGGGACGCCTCTCCCACGTAGCCTAGGTGCGCTCGTCTCCCCGGACGCCGTGGACGGAGCAGGCAACCCCTGAAGAGATGTTCACGGCTGCCACAGTAGAGACATAGGTTTTCCTTACGCCGTCGGTTAAGTTCCTGCGGAGTCAGGTGGGCTCTATCCACTTGCATGGCCTCTTCCACGGCTGGCTGGGAAGGAGGCTGTGGAGGCCGTAGAAACACCGGTGCAAGACGAGGTAGACGGCGTGTTCGGACTGGTTCTTGCTCTTGGCGGAGCTCCTCACGTCTCTCTGCGAGACGGATATCAATCCAGTTTGCCAAATGGATGAGCTCGCTTAATGAAGACGGAGGGTCCCGGGCGGCGAGAGCATCCTTAATCTGGCTGGAGAGGCCTTTCTTGAACGTGGCGCACAACGCTGCATCGTTCCAAGCCAACTCCGATGCTAGTGTGCGGAACTGCACGGCGTAGTCTCCCACGGAGGCGTTCCCTTGCTGCAGGTTCAACAGGGCGGTTTCAGCAGACGAAGCGCGGGCAGGCTCTTCGAAGACACTACGGAATTCCTGTAGAAATGTCACCAGATCAGCCATGACTGGATCACCTCAGTCCCAGAGTGGAGTCGCCCAGGCCAGGGCCTTTCCAGAGAGGAGACTGACCACGAAGGCCACTATGGATCTTTCCGAAGGGAACTGACCAGCCATAAGTTCCACATGAAGGGAGCACTGGGTGATGAAGCCCCTTCAGGCCTTAGGGTCCCGTCAAACTTTGTCGGCATGGACAACCGGAGCTTAGGATCGACTGGAGCAATAGCCGCGGGAGAGACCACTGCAGCCGACTGCTGCTGCTGAGTGGCGCTGAGCTGCTGCATCATGGAGGAGAGCTGTTCGAGCTGCTGCGCTTGCTGCGCGATCTGTTTTGATTGCTTGACCACGACGGTGGTGATATTGGCGACGCTCGGCAAGGACACCTTGGCGGGATCCATGGCCGGATCTTACTGTAACGGTCAGGTAGTGGATCCACTGGACCACCGCAAGCGATGGTGGAAGCCCACACCAGGGAGCGGAATCTAAGTCGGTCCCGGTATTCACCAGAGCCCGCTGCAAAGCGGGATGGACTTGCTGCGGCGGGAATCTACCAGGTCACTTCCACTGGTGGGACTTGCCTGCGGTGGTGGCCAAGGGTAGGCGAGTTACAGAATCGGCAATCAGGCTCGTAGTTGGGGACAGGCAGGAGGTCAGGGCAGGTGGCTGAGGTTCATCAACGTGGACAGGCAGAAGGTCAGGGCAGGCGGCAAGATTCGTGGTCGGTAAACGTAAGCAAGCGGGTTCGGTACACGGTAGGCAAGACAAGGCTTTCTGGAACACTTTCACAGTAGGCATGAGCACTAAAGATCCGGCAAGGCTGCCAGGAAGAGGCCAGACTTAAATAGGAGCAGTGCCCGGCAATGGCCAATTACCGGTGCACTGTTCCTTTAAATTTCACACGGGCGGCGCCCCGCGCGCCGAGGGTCTGAGATGGATGGGACAGGAGTGTGGCCGGGTAAGTGACTGGGGACACGGGCAGAGGAGTGAGCGGACCCCGGACCCGAGGTGCGGGATGGGACGCCGCTCGGAGTCGGGGCACGGATGCGTCTGCGACCCGGGACGAGGGTCGCAGGGGCATCCGTGACAGTACCAATGTCTTCTAAGTATACCTCTCATTTCATTGGCTCTATCATCAAAGGTACCTATACAACGAATTAAATCAGTTTTTTCCTTCTTCTTTTGTTTACTGATTAATAAATGTCCTCTGTCACTAGTCAAAGCCCTATTAAACGCCTTCCTCAAACATTTTTTTTGGATAACCCTTTGTCTGAAAACGTGCATTTAACTTTATACATTCTTCATTGAAAGCCTCTAAAGTAGAGCAATTCATACGAGCCCTAAGAAATTGGCCTATGGGGATCCCCTGTTTTTGAGAAGGTGGATGCCAGCTAGAAAAGTGTAACAAACTATTGGTAGCTGTATTTTTCCGTAATATCTTTGTCTGAATCTGCTTGTTTTCATCCAACACAATTTGAAGATCCAAAAAATTTATTTTTTCTCGATGAATTTCAAAGGTGAATGTCATCCCAATTTCATTATTATTGAGTCTAGATACAAAGTCCCTGAATAATTCTTCACTACCGTCCCAAAAAAATCAATATATCATCAATAAAGCGCCCCCAAAACAAAATCTGATCTGTAATATTTCAAAGTGTTCAGAAAAAACAACATCCTCCCACTAACCTAAAAATAAATTAGCAAAGCTTGGCACACAGACTGTGCCCATGGCTGTTCCCTTTATCTGCTGATAAAAGGTGCCATCAAACAAAAAATAATTGTGTGTCAAAACGAATTCCAATAACTGCAAAATGAAATAATTATTTTCCATAAATTGTGTACCTCTTGTATTAAAAAAAAATACTTGATTGCTTTCAGGCCCAGATCATGTTTGGTGTTACTATATAGGGCTTCTACGTCTAAACTTGCAAGAAGTGTACTCTAACTCATTACCAGATCGTTAATTCTCATCACAGTATCCTTCGTATCTTTAAGATATGAAGGAAGGCCAGTGACAAAGGGTATCAGTATACGGTCAACATACGTGCTAGGTCCTTGTGTTAAATTATTTCTACCTGAGACTATCGGTCTTCCTGGTATTGGCACAACCTCTTTATGCACTTTTGGTAATGCATAAAAGGTAGCAATAGTAGGATTCACATTTAACATAAATTTCTTCTCATCCTCAGTAATTTTTTTTTTCTCAATACCCAGGTCCAAAATCCTTTTTAATTCTTTCAAATACTCATTGGTTGGATCTTTTGGAAGCCTCTCATATGTTTCTGAATCATCAAGTATTCTCTCAACCATTGCTCTATAGTCACTTTTATTTAAGATGACAATATTACCACCCTTATCACTGGGTTTGATTACTATCTCCCTGTTAGATTGCAATTCTGCAATAGCTAATTTTTCCTCCCATTTTAAATTTAAAGAAGATGGTTGTCGGCTGAGTGCTAGTTTCTTTATATCTTGCGTTACTACTTCCACAAACGTATCCAATAGATTATATTGTGATATCGGAGGTGTACTCCTATATTTTGGTTTCAGATTAGTCAAGGGTATATCTAGAATTATGGGGTCTCCTTCACCTTCAACCTGCAATTGTTCAAGATCACCCAATGTTTTTTCCTCTAGTTTCCTAAAGGTTTACTCATCATTATTTTTAATTTTGTGATATTTATGTAAGGCCAACCTTCTAGCAAAGAGATTAATATCTTTTACCCATACAAACTCATTAAATTTGGGCATGGGAGTAAACGTAAGACCATATGCCAATGCCTGTTTTTGATTTTCCGTTAGTCTATAAGAGGATAAATTAATCACTTGAAGTGCTCCATCCTTTGTTATTTCTGATAATTCCCCTTCTCTCGATCCCTCAAGAGAATCCTTGGTTGTTCTAAAAAAGTGGATGCATTTGCATTTTTGAATGCTCCTGAGATTGAGTTTGCATTGTGTTCACAACCTGTCCATTTCCTGCCACTGATGGCATATTTGTACTGCCATTTGACATCATTGCCTGTGCTCCCACACCATGGGCCACTACACCACAGGATGCAGAAGAGGATAATGTATTTGATCCCATTATTCCTTCTCCTGATTGGCATCTCTGAGGATTCTGATCTTGTACTGTTTGGGTAGATGATTTTTTATGTGTTTTCTTAATTATAACTGACAGTGAACCAATATCAAAATTAGGGTATAAAGACCTATCACAGCAAAAAATAACCCCAATATAAAACTTATGAAAACTTTATTAATCCTATTAAAATCAAAATCCAACAAAAAAATCCCTTATTACTAATCCTAAATACATAACTAAAGATAAATAGATAGGCAAAGTATACTTAACTGTCAGAGTGGATACCAATCTTGCGTTGATGTAGTCACGTATCCCACCTTAGTCCTCCAGGACCCAGTAATATAACGAGTATACTCACCCTGCAAAACCCTATTGAGCCCTATGATTACCTTAATGGAGTGATCGCCCCAAAAAGAGCGGCCCCAAAATACCGTTAAGGCCTAGGTAATCCTATCATGCCCTGTCAAAAGGCCAATGGGTATACACAAAGAGGGGGAAAAAAATTATACATAATCTCCCAAACTCCCGACGCGTGTCCCCTATTCAGGTTCATCAGGGGAGCAGATACACATGATAGACGCCACTGATTGTTGTCAAAATCTTTCCGATCCCTTAAATATTTTTTGTGTTTCCTTTCTTTAATTTCTTCTCTCAGAGATTCTATATTTCATTGTAATTTTTGTTCTAATTCAGGAAAATCTGGATGGGCCCGAAAGTTATTAATCTCCACTATCTCCTGATTTAGTTGTACACTTAATTTATTAACTTAAATTCTTTCGTATTCTGACAGGTATTTCATCAACTTCAGAGAGCATTCAGTTAGCAATTTTTCCCAACCCTTGATAAAAATGGGGTCCTCTAAATGTGTAGTTGGTCTCAAACTAATCCTTAATCCCCTATACACAATTTGTTGTTGTATATATGTCTCTAGACTGGCTACTTCCCAGCCTGCCCGAATTTGTTGTTTGTATGTCTTATTTAATTTTCTGAAGGCTATGTGGATATTAGTTTCATTCAATGGAATTGGTTGATTAGAAAATACTGCATTAGCTTCCTGTGAAAAAGTATCCAAAAAAATTTTCTGACTCAAAAAACCTGCCATTCCCTAGATTCCCCACTTGAACATTCCTGTTCACCGAACTTGTCAAATAGTGTCCAAAACAATGGGAATCTCACAAGAGAACAGAGAGTGACTTTTTATCACTATATTTACTATTTTGCCATAGGCAAACTTAAACTCTATCAGTTCTCTATCTATAAAACACTAAAACGTATCTTTTATTATGTATAACACTATTCAAAACCTGATTTCTAACCTCTCAATATCTCCCGTTCTGCTCCTGAAGGAATAGCTCCTTTTCTATTATCAAGTCTGGTGGGACACCACCTATTAACAGGAGAACCTTATATATATAGTGATTTACTAACTCCAGTAGGGGATCCCAAGCATCCTACTTGGGCATTCATCCCTAATCTAATGGACATAAAACATATAAGGTTTACTTGTGATACCCTCTGCAGCAGGTAACACTTGTAGACAGAGGTGAGAAATCACAATTTAAAACGTCATGCCTGACCTCCCCAACATGTTTCACCAGCTAACCTGGCTTCATCAGGGGTTAGAGGTCCGGTCCCATGTGGTCTAAGCTCACTTCCTTTTATAACATGTTAGGTACACACCCTATTCAGGTGCTCACCAATTAGCCATCAGAGAATCCACAAACCCCACTCCCCCTTCCACTCTCCTGCACGCACACTGATACTATGTGCTACTGCTGCTACTGCCGCTGACACCATGCTCCCATAAACAACATACCTCAGACAAGTTCACCATCTCCATAGCGGGCTTTCGCCCTATCTTACTATTTAAGAAATGTTTTTTTATGCAGAACTATACGTTGTATTTGGCATATATTGCTTTTAATCTATATAGGGAGGAAGTGATGCATGAATATTGGTTTCTTGCACCCCGCCCATCTCCACAGGCTGTTATATCAGTACAGTATGCGTGCAAGGTTGGTGTTTTTTTATTTTTCTCTCTGGATTATGGAGGTCGGTTGACCCAATGAGAAGTCTGAATTTGGCTCTATTGAGAGGTAAAGATAGCGTAGGACCACCTGCCTTGAGATCCCATTGTAAGCCAGTTTAGCTGGTGAAACATGTTGGGGAGGTTAGGCATGACGTTTTAAATTGTGATTTCTCACCTCTGTCTACAAGTGTTACCTGCTGCAGAGGGTATCACAAGTAAACCGTATATGTTTTATGTCCATTAGATTAGGGATGAATGCCCAAGTAGGATGCTTGGGATCCCTTATTGGAGTTAGTAAATCACTATATATATAAGGTTCTCCTGTTAATAGGTGGTGTCCCACCAGACTTGATAATAGAAAAGGAGCTATTCCTTCAGGAGCAGAAAAAGAGAGATATTGAGAGGTTAGAAATCAGGTTTTTAATAGTGTGTATAGAGGTTTAGTGTTAAACATAATAAAAGTTACGTTTTAGTGTTTTATAGATAGAGAACTGATAGAGTTTGAGTTTGCCTATTGCAAAATATTAAATATAGTGATAAAAAGTCACTCTCTGTTCTCTTGTGAGATTCCCATTGTTTTGGAGATTATTTGACAGTATATGGGATGTCACAAGTGTTGCACCTTTCAGGGGATTGTTTTTTCTGCAGGAAAAAAGCTTGCATGATCCCTATTCTACTGAGCTGGTTCCACTTTCTAGAAAGGAGGAAGGGGAGAATAACATACTGTGTGCTATGTACAGGCATCCTGGGAAATGTAGTTGCTACATGAAGCAACTACATACTAGTAGATAGCCCGTCCCAGGACAGTGACTGTAATAAAAGATGCATCCACGTAAGGACAGAGTTCTTGTCCCAGGACAACAACTACAATCTATATATAAAAATATGAATCCACTACACTGCTGAGTGCAGGGCACAGGGCACAGTGGAGTGAGTTCAGCTTTCATAGATACTTCTAAATACTTGAGCATAAACATTTTTGATTACTTTTCATCAGACCCATACACTGACAGTGACTCATGAATGTCTTGCATTAGTACACCACTTCAGATCATGGCACAGCAGTTCACTGGAGTATGTATTGGCTTGGTTCATTTCTTTACCTGAAATGTCCTTTATGAAAATCTTTCAGCAGACTAACTTGTTTCTTTTTCGATTTTGTTACTTGAAGATCTTCTTTCTTTTGGGTGTTACAGAATCAGTATTCATAACTCCATCAGCAAGTACAGGCTGTCTTCGTCTTTCTACAAAAAACAGGCAAAACCATGATACTTCCAATATTGTGCCCCTATGGCTTCATTTCATGTTTTAACCAAGCATGATGTTTCCCTTTTAAGCCAAGGAGATCCACTTTGAATTTATCCATCAAGGAACATACTTACACTGCCAAGGTTCTCCAAAGCAAAGCTTAACATTAGCAGGTAATACAATCATTAGTTTCCATTTATTCTTTTAAATATTTAGGGCCACATGTATGAACCTGTCTAAAACTCACTTTTTGCCCATAGGTTACTGTGGGCAAAAGAGTGAGTTTTAGACCTAAACAGTTTCATACATGTGGCCCTAAGTGTCACTCTTTGACCATCCAAAAAGTTGGGAGATATGGGATTCAGCTTGCCCTAAAGGGTTTGGAAACCTTGGTCCCAAGAGAGGTAAATCTTTTTAGAAGCAGATTTCTATTGAAATGAGGTCCTGGATGGGCTCACACAATTTGATCAAACTGTACACTAAGAAACTCACATTTATAAGTACAATCTTATAACAAGAAAAACTCCAAACCTCCTGGAAAATGTGACCAGAACTCTAATTGGGCAGTCTGTACTATTTACTATTTTAATTTACATTTTCTAACCACTGAACTTTGAGGCCTCTTTAAGCCTGATATAAATTAAGATATCATGGTGAATTGTGTAGGTGACAAATTCAGCTCTAATACATAATAAATATTTAAAAATCCTTTATGTTACTCTTTTTGAGGAGTTACCTTGGAATCACATACAGCATTTTGGTCAGTTGGTGTAATGTTTTTACACAGTTACATAGTCAGCACGGTTGAAAAAATGTCCATCAAGTTTAACCAAGGGTGGGGAAAGATGTGGATGAAGGGAGTGTGATAGGAAATTTTAACGCCTTGTTTAACCTACTGATGAAGACTTGGAACCCATAAGGCAAGAACCAATCTGTCCTAAATGGCCATCAAACTGGATCTAGAGATTTTATACAGCTACATAAGTAATAATAAAAGTATTAATATCAGTGTTTATCTAAGCCTTCCTTGAAACCCTCACCTCTTCCTGCTGTGACCAGCCCTTCAGGCAGACCATTCCACAGATTCACAGTTCTAATCATGAAGAAGGCTTTTCTTCTTTGGAGATTGAATCCTTTTTTCTCTAGAGAAAGGGAATGTCCCACAGTCTTTTGAGAGGGTTTAACATGAAATAGCTTTTCTCCATACTTTTTGTAGGGGCCATTTATATACTTATATAAATTAACCCCTTACTGCCATTGGACACGAGTACTTACTAATGCCGGTAAAGGGCTTTGTGGTGAGATTGGGGTGCTAATTGCTCCTAGCGCCTGCACTGATTAACCCCTTATATGCCGCAGCAAAGATGGTGAAATCGCATTCTCCTGATCGGTTAACATGGCAGCTGGAAGCCTTGTGAAGGCTTCCATTGCCGCCAAGTTCTGTTCTGTTCTGTTTTACTAGTTCCGGGAAGATGAAAAAAATAGTCCACTTTTGTAAAGCTCTTTTAAACCACAAGCTTATGCGACCAAACCAGGGGCTCCCACCCAATCAAAACATCCTCAAAAATTCAGCTTATGCAGCAGCAAACTTATAGCACTTTTTCATGGTGCAAATAAAATCTTTTAATGCTCCACAAACTCCGGGAGAGGACTAAATTTGAGTTCCGCTCGTCATGATGTCACCTGCATGTAGGATATCTGTGTGCTGCTAAGAAATCCAATTGGGACTTATGGAAACCGATAATCGCAAGTTGTGTTACACTAGTTACTTAAGTAACTGTCATGATCATGCCTGACAGAACCTCAGCTTTGGGCTCTGTTCGCCGGCCGCGGCCGTTGCGACGGAAGCCCTGGTTTCTTACTTGATGTTTTGGAATTTTTTATTCACTAAGTGTGAACTGTGTTCTCCTCGTCTTTTGTTGTTTGACTCCTGGCCAAGCCCTGGCCAGGAATCTTCCGCCTTGTGTTTCTTTCCACCTATGACCTCAACCCTCCCTTCCTTTGTTCCTATTTAAAGGTTATTTCCCCTTCATCATTGCCTGCTATAGAGGTCTTCTGCCTTTTAGCTAGGTTGCCTTTATTCTGTCCTTTCTATTGCCTAAACCCTGCTGCGTACTGACCATTCTTCTCCTTGTGATTTTGTACTTCTGCACCCGCCCGTTATTGCCCTTTGGCTTGTCTTACGTTTTTCTCTCTGTCTCCCGATTTGGTACTGCGTTGCCCGTTGCTGCCAACCTTGCTTGCCTGACATTCCCTTATTGTGTTTTGTATTTGTTTATCTGTGGTTTGTGTCCCCCGTTTTCATTTGTAGTCTTCAGTCTTCTGGTTGGGGCCGACCTTTTAAGGAGTCGGGTACCCCAAAAGGCAAGGAGGAGGGGTTGGGACCACCCGTCAGGGCCTCACTCTGTCTGTGTCTTTCTTGTGTCCTTGACTGGTCCCTGCATTATAGCAGGCCCTTGCCTAATCAACTCCCCCGGGGGTTTTTAATATGAGTCCCGGACTTGTCAGTCACCGACCGCCTGGAAGGGGTTGACAACTCAGTTTCAGGGCATGGCTGGGCTTATTAACAAAATCTCGCAAGTCTGGATCCCATAGCTACCCGGCACCCAGTCTTCCCGCCCTTCTGTGTCCATACCTGCCCCTGTGTTTGTAAATCCTAGCGTCCATTACAAATCCAAGATCTTTTGCCGGGATCGCTTTGATGGAAACCCAGAAAAGGTTCCGACTTTCGGGGAAAATCCTGTCACCTGTTTTTCTGCTTCAATTTTTTTCCCACTAAAAGCCGAAAAGGTAGCGGTTGTGGTGTCTCTCCTCCAGGGCCCACCTCAGGATTGGGCACTAGCTATGCCCCTGAAGCCCCAGAATGGAGTTCGATTGAAAGATTTTTTCAGGCTTTAGGCCATGTCATTGACTTTCCCAATCGTGTGGCATGGGCAAAACTCCCCTGCTATCTATTTAGCAGGGCCCCGTCGGCTGAAGACTATTGTTCTGAGTTTCGCCAATGGTGTCCCATGAGCGGGTTGTCTGCCCAAACCCCCTTAAAACCCTCTTCAACAAGGTCTATCGATGCGGTAAAGGATGCTATGGTCACCCATCCAACCCTGAGACATTAAATGACTTTATGGACTCTAGCCGTGACTTTTGACAAAGACAAGGGAGAGACGCAGGGAAAAACAAGGGGGTCGACTGTTCCGTTAAAGTCAAATTTTTCTGTAAAACCTCCTTTTGCCTTCTCTAAAAATTCTCCTTTCTTTTCCTCATACCCACCCTGAGAAGAACCCTGGTGTTGGGTTTTACATCTGCTGCCCCCCAGGAGGAGACATCGGCTGGAGAATGCTTTGTGCTTGTATTCCCGGAAAACCTGACCTTTTCTGAGAGACTGCCCGGGACTAGCCCCAAAGGGTCATCTCAAGGAAACGCCGAACCCCTTTGAGAAGTTTCCAGGAAGTAACTCAGGTATGCAGGTACCTCCTAACTCTGGTAATAAGTTTTTTTTGCCTGTAAAACCCTTTGGGCGCTAATTCTAAGAATTTTGCTTGTCAAGCTATGATTGACTCAGGCGCTGCTGCTAGTTTTATTAGTATGTCTGTTGTCCAGGCTTGGTTTGGAACTACTTCCATTGAGTGCTCCCTTTTGGTTTCAGGGGTAGATTCAACCTCCCTAATTGGGGGAAGAATCAAATTCGGACTGCTGAGATCACCTTGAATGTTGGGAGTTCGCATACGGAAAAACTTTCGTTTTTTGTCATGGAGGAAAAATCGTGCGGATATTATTCTTGGCTTGCCTGGCTCCGCTGCCTAATCCTGTGTTTGACTGGGGAACACAGAGTGATCAAATGGGGTGGGCTATGTGGTTCTTCATTTGAAATCTGTTGATCCCTTGGTGTGTGCGGTAATTAATTTCTCACGATATTTCAGAATGTAAATATGACGTCTTGATAGAGATGTTGCGGATAATTTGCCTCCACACCAGCCTGATGATTGTACCCTAGACCCTTGCTCGGGGCAAAGCTTAACTTGTATGCCCCGAAGGAGAAATCTATGCATTTGTTTATTAAGGAACCTGAATATTTTCGTTCTCCGGAGGTAGTGCTCTCGACTACCGATTCACAGAATTCTGCTCTGTCTAAGCTGTCTCCCTTTTGCTATGAGGATTCCCATCTCATGTACTCTGCCCCTACAGGTTGTGAAACCAAAATAGAATCCACCATTTATCAACTGTGCACAGTCTGGGCTAGGAGTCATAGACTCTTAAAAACGCTCAACTAAATAAAATCAAAAAAAACGCCGACCCAGACCTAAATACCTCAGTTTTCAAGTCCCGTTACAAATTGTGCTCCCAAGCCTAAAAAGGGAAAAATTGGTCCCGGCCCATCACACTAAACCCAAGGGGGTCTGTTGAGGGTCCAGAGGCCCCCCCTAAAGGGGGGGGTACTGTCATATTCATGCCTGACAGAACCCCAGCTTTGGGCTCTGTTGCCGGGGCCGCGGCCGTTTTCGATGGAAGCCTGGTTTTTTACTTGATGTTTTGGAATTGTATTCAACTAAGTGTGAAAATGTGTTCTCCTCGCTCTTTGCTTGATTGACTCCTGGCCAACGCCCTGGCCAGGAATCTTCCAGCCTTGTGTTTCTTTCCACCTATGACCTCAATCCTGCCTTCCCTTTGTTCCCTATTTAAAGGTTCATTTCACCTTCATCATTGCCTGCTATAGAGGTCTTCTGCCGTGTAGCTGCCCTTGCCCTTTATTCTGTCCTTTCTATTGCCTGACCCTGCTGCGCTACGACCATTCTTTCTCCTTGTGATTTTTGTTACTCTGCACCCGACCGTTATTGACCTTTGGCTTGTCTTACGTTTTTTCTCTGTCTCCCGATTTGGTACTGCGCTGCCCGCTTGCTCCAAACCTTGCTTGCCTGACATTCCTTATTGTGTTTTGTATTTGTTTATCTGTGTCTTGTGTCCCACGTATTCAGTGTAGTCTTCAGTCTTCTGGTTGGGGCCGATCTTTTAGCAGTCGGGTACCCCAAAGGCAGGGAAAAGGGGTTGGGACCAGCGTCAGGGCCTCACTCTGTCTGTGTCTTCTCGTGTGTCCTTGACTGGTCCCTGACAGTAACATTGTCATATCTGCTACCATTATATGAACTGTTATTATAAGTTTGTGGAAGATTAAAAGGTTTTATTTGCACCATGAAAAAGTGCTATAAGTTTACTACTTCCTGCCACAGGCAGGAAGTAGTAAAACTGCCATCTCTGTACACCCTAATACATTCTATTACAATGCATTAGGCTGTATAAATGATTGCACCCCCTAATGGTGAAGCACCCTAGGGAGACTCAATGTTAAAGTAAAAAAAAGTTTTAAAGTGTAAAAAAAGGTCAAATCACCCCCCTTCTGCCATTTTACAAATAAAATAATAAAATAAAAAGTTACACAATTGGTTTCGACGCATCCGAAAAAGTCCGATCTATTAAAATCTAACATAATTTATCCCATACACTGAACACCATAGAAGAAAAAATTTTTAGAGGCCTAAATTGGAATAAATGTAATCAAAAAAGTTGCTTGTATTCCAAACTGGTAGAAATATAAAGTACACTTTAGTCCGCAAAAAATGCCCCTCATTGAAGTCTGTTAGTGTTAGCACAAAAAAGTTATTGGTCGCAGAAAATGAGGCTGCCAAGCAAATTTCAAAAATAGAAATTGTTGTGAATTTTTTTACAGTACTAAAACATAACGGAAACTGTTTGATACTGACGGCTTTGTAGCCAGCTGTAGAATGCAGGTAACACTTCATTTTTACTGAAGATTGAATAAACAAAACACCCGCAAACATGGCATAAGTAAATTTTTTCACATTTTGCCCCACTTATAATTTTCCCAGTATATTCTATGGTACGATGAATGAAATCATTAAAAAGTACACCTTGTCCCGTAACATAAAATCCCTGATATGTATATGTAGATGAAAAATTTAAAAAGTTATTGCTCTGGGAAGGCGGGGAGGGAAAAATAATGTGAAAAAAAATAGGACTCAGTGTTAAGGAGTTAATCATAATTCCCTGGAGCCATCTTTTCTCAAAGACTAAAGAAATTCAGTTCTTTTAATCCTTCCACATAACTAAAATGCTCCATTCCCCTTATTAGTTTGATTGCTTGTCTTTGCATTCTCTCTAGCTCCATTACATCCTTTCTAGAAACTGGAGCCCAAAACTGAAGAGCATATTCCAAGTCAGGCTGCACAAATGCTTCATATAGCGGTAACATTACATCCCTGTTCCATGAGTCCATGACTTAGAGGCAGCTGATTGACACTGCATGCTGTTCTGTAATCTATGATCTACAAGTACGCCCAGATCCATCTTATCAAGTGCTTCTCCCAGTTTTTTACCCCCTAGAACATATGATGCCCGCAGGCTATTCATACCCAGCTGCAGAATTTTATCCACATTGAACCTCATTTGCCAAGTGGATGCCTAAACATTCAGTATATCCAGGTTTGCTTGCAATTTATGAACATCTTCCATAGATTGCACTACACTACATAGCTTGGTATTGTCTGCAAAAATAAAAATAGTGCTATTAATACCCTCCCTTATATCATTAATAAATACATTGAATAAAAGAGGACCAATGCAGTTACACACTGTTATTTCTAATCCTATAGACTAATTTCCCCAAAAGACACTTATGAAGGACAGTATCAAATGCCTTTGCAAAGTCTAAAACACTATGGGCGACATGTATGAACGGGCTTTTCGCCTGTTTTTTGGAGTAACCTGCACCTCCCGGCCCGAATCCCCTGTCGGACGCAGAGATGCAGTGTTAGGCGTAGCATTCGCCACTTTCAGCTGTGCCCCGCATGAAGGGGCGGACAAGGGGCGCGGTGTACGCATTCCGGGGCGGGACGCGGCACGCTAGAAAACCCCGAGGCATGTACGATCGCGGCTTCCCAAAGCGCAGCGCAATGCAGCACTCTGCAGCTCCGACAGGCAGACCTGGTTTATTTTGGTCTAAATGCTCCGGTGGCGGCGAAGTGAAGCAAGAACGGAACATGAGAGGAAGCATATAGAAGATCGCAACAGAAATCTCGGCGCTCCGCTCCGTGCGGCATGGAGTATGATTCCAAAAAAATCGCCTTTATAAAAGCGGAAAACATTATCAGAAAAGCTCAAACCTCAAAAATAAAAAATAATAAAAAAAAAATCACTTTCCAAAAATCTAGAACGGCGCAATATCAAGAATTAGGATCTTGGAAATTGCCGGGAAATACAGTAATTCAAATTCTGAAAGCTATTCTCATTGGTCGGCAGAAACCGGCCAATCAGAATAGGAGCGACAGTAAACCATTAAAACCTATGGAGAGCTATTGACCAATTAGAATCAAAGGCGGGACAGTTCAAAATACAGTAAAAAGGCAGAAAAGAGCTGATTGGTTGAGCTAGCGGGGGCTCGTCCAGCTTAGCCTATCAGAGCGCGAGCTACTCGCTCATAGAGTTCTATGGGAAAAGAAATTCAGAGCGAGCTCTATGATTGGCTAAATTAAAAGAGGTGCGGTTATTTGGACCAATGGAAGAGCGAGCGACGCTCTATGGGTTTTCTAATGCAATCTGAAATAAAACTGTACATGGCCGAAATCAAATGATAATACTGCCGAAGTTGTCCCGATGTGTATATAAAATGAATAATAATATGGGGTAAAGAAAAAAAAAAAATTAAATCAATAAAATCCTGTTTATTTCTTTATTTTCGTTACACCAATACTATTGATCCTTGGCTAACGAAATTAAAGAAATAACCTGATTTTATTGAATTTATTTTTTTTTTCTTTACCCCCATATTGTTATTCATTTTATATACACATTGGGACAACTTCGGCAGTATTAGCGTTTGATTTCGGCCGTGTGCAGTTTTGTTTCAGATTGCATTAGAAAACCATAGGAGCGTCGCTCGCTCTCCCATTGGTTCAAATAACCGTGGCTCTTTTAACTTAGCCAATCACAAACAGAGCTCGCTCTGCATTTCTTTTCCTATAGAACTCTATGAGAAAGTAGCTCGCGCTCTGATTGGCTAAGCTGGACGAGCCCCGCCGCTTCAACCAATCAGTTCTTTTCTGCCTATGTACTGTATTTTGAACTGTCCCGCCTTTGAATATGATTGGTCAATATTTCTCCAAAGGTTAGAATGGGTCCCTGTCGCTCCTATTCTGATTGGTCAATTCTCCTACATAGGTTAGAATGGGCCACTGTCGCTCCTATTCTGATTGGCTGGTTTATTCCGACCAATCAGAATAGCGTCCCGAATTTGAATTACTGTATTTCCGGCAATTCTTTCTATTGATATTCCCGATGTAGCGCCGGTCTCGGCGACAAACGCGTTGTTCGGGATAGAATTGATTTATGTTTATAGAATGTTTGAGCTCTTTTTCAGAGAATATTTTACAACTAATAAATTTTTTTTTTTAATCATACTCCATGCCGCACGGAGCTGAGAGCCGAGATTTCATTGCGCCGATTTCTCCATAGACTACAATGGGAGAAGTAGCTCGCGCTCTGATTGGCTGGGATAGCCAAGCCCCCACTAGTTCAACCAATCTGTTCTTTTCTGCATTTTTACTGTATTTTGAACTGTCCCGCCTTTGATTTTGATTGGTTCAAACTTCTCCATAGGCTATAATGGGTCCCTGTCACTCCTATTCTGATTGGCCAGGATTGCCAAGCCCCCGCTAGCTCAGCCAATCAGCTCTTTTCTGCATTTTTACTGTTTTTTGAACTGTCCCACCTTTGATTCTGATTGGTCAATAGTTCTCCATAGGTTGTAATGGGTCACTGTCGCTCCTATTCTGATTGGCCGGTTTCTGCCGACCAATGAGAATAGCTTTCAGAATTTGAATTACTGTATTTCCCGGCAATTTCCAATATCCTAATTCTTGAATTAGGATATTGGAAAGTGATTTTTTTTTTTATTATTTTTTATTTTTGATGTTTGAGCTCTTTTCTGAGAATGTTTTCCGCCTTTATAAAGGCGATTCTTTTATTCATACTCCGCACGGACATCTTTAATGATTTCTCGCTGTTTTCCAGCCTGTCTCGAATCGGAATACATGTGAGGCGCAGTCCCGCACAGCGCCCATGTCCCCGCACTGCGCCCATGTCCCCGCACTGTGCCCCACACACTGGCGAGGCGCAGGGAACTTTTCCCCGCATGTATGAGCGCACCTCCTCGGACGGCGAATCTTAGGCGCAGCGCCGCACTGCGCCCATGTCCCCGCACTGCGCCTCACACACTAGCGAGGCGCAGCGGACTTTTCCCCGCATGTATGAGTGCACTACCTCGGGCGGCGAATCTAAGGCGCAGTCCCGCACTGCGCCTAAGTCCCGCACTGCGCCTCAAACACTGGCGAGGCGCGGCGGACTTTACATGGAATGTATGAGCGCGCCCCGGCGCCGACATAAATCAGGTGCAGATTTCGCCGGAAAACCAGCGGAAAGGTGCGCCCCGACGTGGCAAGATTCATACATGTCGCCCTATATCTACACCTGGTCGATTATCCAGACCTCTACTCACCTCTTCATAAAAACAGATCAGGTTGGTCTGACAGCTTCTGTCCACACATTTCTTTATTTTTTCCCTTTTGAGCCTCTCAAACACTTTCCCCACAATAGATGTTACACTTACTGGTCTATAATAACCTAGGCAAGACCAAGAACCCTTTTTGAAGGTGGGAACCACATTTGCCTTGTGCCAGTCTCCTGGCACTATACAAGTCAACAGAGAATCTCTAAATATCATGTACAGGGGCACAGAAATAACTGAGCTGTGCTCTTTAGAACTCTTGGGTGTAAGCCATCTGGGCCTGGAGCCTTGTTCACATTCAGTTTATTTAACTTGTTTTGGACCATTTGTACACTCAGTCAATTTATTAAATCAGTTGATGTATTAATAGTACTGGCACCGCCTACATTCGAACTGGACCTCCCCACATCAGCAGTGACCCCACCCACAACAGTACTAGCACCACCTACCCCCGCTCTAGAAACTCTCACATGAGCACTGACCCTGCCCCTATCAGCAGTGACCCCGCCTAGATCTGCACTGGGCCTGCCCCCATCTCCTCATTTGTATACACAGAGCTGAAGAAACTATTTAGTATCTCTGCCTTCTCCTGATCTCGAGTGACCGCTCCCCATTACTGTTATTCAAGGGTCTTACATGATCTGACTTTGGGTTTTTGACATTTATATGTTGTAGGAAGGCACAAGGTGCGGTAGTTGATGGACGTTATGTGTCACCGATCTGCCTAAGATCGGTGAAATAAAGCCCTGTTATTCTGGTGTCAGCAGCAATAGGCCACTGACACGGTTTTGTATTGTTTAGTATGGCAGTAATGCCGTGATCCGGGTCGGGCTTTATTGGAGCAGTCTGTAGAGTTGGGTGGGATGGGCTGCTCCCACATCCAGTCCTGGGCTTACCAGCCCTATATAAGGCCAGCAGGCTCAGGTAAGAGGGGGGTGTGGTTCCATTTCTGTCAGACACTGCTCAGTGGAGTGAGCAGTAGTGAGAGAGCCAGAGCTGGGCCTTGCAACCCTAAAAAGGACTACAGAGACCTGCACACGGGTTTGTTAACCCCGGGAACCGCTGTACGGTAACGTGACCGATAACACGGACTATAAGTTAAGTTTGTTTAGGCTGAAGCAAGCCCTGCTATTTATGATTTTCTTGGTTTTGTGACTGTTAAAAATAAATCCTGCAGTGTTGCACGTTTAAGGACTGCCTCCGTTTGAGCTAATTCCCACAATTGGTGGAGGATGTGGGCAACATCCTGGTGTAAGAGGCTGCATGTCCTGGATTAAGGCGGCTACTACTCTTAAAAACCAAACAGGTGAAATGGAGGAGCTGCTGAAGCACCTGGTGCAGGTGAGCGCCCAACAGCAACAGGCCCATGCTGAATCTGTGCGGTCACAGCAGGAAACGAACCAGCTCCAGATTAGGCAGATGGCCATCATGGAGGAAGCGATCCGGGGGAAGGAGGCCCCGGCTACACCACGTCCAGAGGACGGACAGCAGGCGCGGAAGAGGGTACGAGACGCCCTGCAGAAGATGACCCCAGAAGACGACGTGGAAGCCTTCCTTACCGTCTTTGAGCGGGTTGCTGAACGGGAGAGACTACCAGCTCCGCAGTGGGCAGAGGTCCTGGCCCCGTTTCTCACCGGCGAGCCTCAAAAGGCTTACTACGACTTATCTCTGCAGGATGCCAGGGAATACCCTCGACTCAAGTCGGAGATTCTGGCGCGCCTGGGTGTGACGGTCACAGTACGGGCACAAAGGGTGCATCAGTGGGGATACAGGAGGGACCGGCCCCCAAGGTCCCAAATGTTTGATCTCCTGCACCTCGTCCAGAAATGGCTGCAGCCGGAGGTTTGTTCCCCAGCCCAGATGGTAGAGAGGGTCATGATGGACCGCTTTGTTCACGCTCTTCCCAAACCAGTGCAATGCTGGGTGGCGCAAGGGAACCCCCAGACGGCGGATGACTTGATCGGCTTAGTGGAGAGATATCAGGCCATGGAGAATTCCCTGGCTGATCCAGGACCCTTTGCCTCTCCCTACTGGCAGACCCAGACTGACTCAGGAAGCCAAAGAAGGGGTACTAAGCTCCCTAGAGACGCCCGTCCCAAGGCCAGGGCCCTGCCAGAGCCGACGTCCCGACCCCCTGTCCGGGACATTATCTGCTGGAGATGCCAGGCTGTGGGGCATGTGGCGGCCCGGTGCCCCCTCGGCTCGGAACCGATGGACTGTTCCGTTGGGCGGCGTACGTCTCTGTTGGCGCTTCCGGCATGCACAGCCGGGTTGGACACTACCAAGGGACTTCCACTCTGTCCCATCAGGGTGAATGGCAGCCCTCTCATGGGACTTTTGGACTCGGGAAGTTTGGTCACTCTCCTGACGGCCCGTATCCCGCATGTGTTGGTCCCAGGGAAAACCTTGGGGGTCACATGCATACATGGAGATACCAAGGTGTACCCAGTGGCCCAAGTCATGTTAAACTCCAGTAAGGGTACAGTGTCACACCATGTAGGCATTGTGCAGGGGTTACTACATGAAGTGATAATAGGCCGGGACTGCCCTCTCTTTTGGGGATTGTGGGAAAGTACCATCCAAGGGAAGCCCCCCGACAGCCCTGAGAGCCCTGACCCCAACGTGGCCCCCGAGTTCCCATTCTCGGTCATGGTAGGTGACGAGGAGGAGCCAACCCCTGACGAGACCGTTTCCGACCTAGGGGTCTCCCGGGGAAACTTTGGGACAGCTCAACTGCAGGACAAGACCCTAAAAGGGGCGTTCAATAGTGTGGTAGTGCTTGATGGGGTTCCTCAAGAGCCAGGGGCAGAGGAGAGATTTCCCCACTTTGCTGTAAATGGAAACCTGTTGTATCGCATTACCAAAATCCGCGAGGAAGTCGTGGAACAGCTTTTGGTTCCAAAACCATATCGACGTATGGTAATGGATCTGGCCCACGGTCATGTGTTGGGGGGGCACTTGGGGGCAGACAAGACCGTAGAAAGAATTCTACCCAGATTTTACTGGCCAGGGTGCTACCGTGAAGTCCGTGATTATTGCCAGTCCTGTTCCCAGTGCCAGGTAACCTCCCCGGTCACCAGTTTCCGTAGCCCTCTCATACCCCTGCCTATTATTGAAACTCCTTTTGAGAGGATCTCCATGGATTTAGTGGGACCCCTGGTAAAATCGGCTAGGGGGCACCAGTATATCCTGGTCGTCATGGACTATGCCACCAGATAACCTGAAGCTGTGCCCCTAAGAAATGCTTCCTCCAAGGTGATTGCTAGGGAGTTGTGGCACATATTTTCCAGAACGGGACTACCGAAGGAGATCCTGACGGATCAAGGTACCCCGTTCATGTCAAAAGTTATGCGGGACCTGTGTAAGGTGCTGAAGGTGACCCAACTACGCACCTCTGTTTATCACCCCCAGACAGATGGCTTAGTGGAACGTTTCAACAAGACCTTAAAGGCCATGTTGAAGAAGGTAGTCGAGAAGGATGGCCGAGATTGGGACTACCTTTTACCTTATCTGTTGTTTGCTATTAGAGAGGTTCCACAAGCCTCCACAGGGTTCTCCCCTTTTGAATTACTTTATGGCAGACATCCGAGGGGTCTATTGGATATTGCCAAAGAGAGCTGGGAGAGTGAAGTCACACCCTATAAAAGTGTTGTTGAGCATGTGACACAATTACAGCAGCGAATTGCTCAGGTACTCCCAATTGTTAAGGAGCATCTCTTACAGGCGCAGGAAGCGCAAGCGAGAGTCTATAACAGGTCAGCCCGGGTAAGGCAGTTTAGTCCTGGGGATCGGGTCCTGGTCTTAGTACCCACGGTGGAGAGCAAGTTCCTGGCAAAATGGCAGGGTCCCTACGAGGTAGTTGAGAAGGTGGGGGACGTCAACTATAGGGTCCACCAGCCCGGTAGAAGGAAGCCCTATCAAATATATCACATTAACTTGCTCAAGCCTTGGAAAGATAGGGACCCCCCGGAGGCTTCTTGCTTGTGGTCCCAACCAGAGTCGGCGATTGAGGAGGTGAAGATCGCCGAGACCCTGTCCCCTTCTCAAACCCAACAGTGCAGGCAGCTGTTACAAAAGAATAGGGACTTGTTCACAGAGGCCCCAGGACTAACCTCTGTTGTGGAACATGAGATCGTGACCGAGCCTCAGGTGAGGGTAAGCTTAAAACCCTATAGGATTCCCGAGGCCCGAAGACAGATAGTGGCAAAGGAGGTACAAAGGATGTTCAGATTAGGAGTGATAGAGGAGTCGAAAAGCGGATGGTCCAGCCCCATCGTGTTAGTCCCAAAGCCCAACGGTGAGTGGCGGTTCTGTAATGATTACCGCAAGCTCAATGAAGTGTCAAAGGTGGATGCATACCCTATGCCCCGGGTGGATGAGCTTATTGAGAGGCTAGGGCCAGCCAGATATATCACCACCCTAGACCTTTCCAAGGGGTATTGGCAGATTCCCCTAGCCAAGGAAGCCCGGGAAAAGACGGCATTTTCCACACCGGAAGGGTCCTTCCAATATGTAAGAATGCCGTTTGGGTTGCAAGGGGCCCCCGCCACTTTCCAGAGGGCCATGGACAGGATCTTAGGTTCCCACAGGGCATATGCGTCAGCGTACCTAGACGATATCGTGATTTTCAGCCGCGATTGGGAGAGTCACCTTGAAAAGGTCCAGGCTGTCCTGGATGCGATAAGGAAAGGGGGTTTTACCATCAATCCCAGTAAGTGCGCCATAGGGATGGAAGAGGCCCGATACTTGGGGTATATTGTGGGAAGAGGAGTGATAAAACCCCAGGTAACTAAGATTGAAGCCATCCAGAACTGGCCCCGTCCGCTTAATAAGAAACAGGTGAGAGCGTTTCTGGGAATCGTGGGGTATTATCGGCGGTTTATCCCCAAGTTTGCCGAGATGGCAGCACCCTTGACGGACCTGACAAAGGGGACTAAGTCCACCATGATCAAATGGTCCCCAGAGGCTGAGGAGGCCTTCCAAAACTTGAAAGTAGCCCTGTGTAGACAGCCGGTTTTAGTCGCCCCAGACTTCTCACGGGAATTTGTGGTGCAAACGGATGCCTCAGAGGTCGGACTAGGAGCCGTAATGTCCCAGGTTGTCAATGGGGAGGAGCATCCCGTGTGTTTTCTCAGCAGGAAGCTGTCCCCTGCAGAGCGTAATTATGCCATAATCGAGAGGGAATGCTTGGCTATTAAATGGGCACTCGATTCTCTCCAGTATTACCTTCTGGGACGGAAATTTAGGCTGGTGACTGATCACGCCCCTTTGAAATGGTTAAGGGAAAAAAAGGGCAACAATGCCAGGGTCACCCGTTGGTTTCTGGCCCTGCAAGATTTTAATTTTTCAGTAGAGCACAGGCCGGGCAAGGGGAATGCAGATGCCCTATCTAGGGTACATAGCATGATGGCTGAAGGTGCCCAGTCCCCCGGCTTTGGGCAGAGGGGGGGGGGGGGTATGTAGGAAGGCACAAGGTGCGGTAGTTGACGGACGTTATGTGTCACCGATCTGCCTAAGATCGGTGAAATAAAGCCCTGTTATTCTGGTGTCAGCAGCAATAGGCCACTGACACGGTTTTGTATTGTTTAGTATGGCAGTAATGCCGTGATCCGGGTCGGGCTTTATTGGAGCAGTCTGTAGAGTTGGGTGGGATGGGCTGCTCCCACATCCAGTCCTGGGCTTACCAGCCCTATATAAGGCCAGCAGGCTCAGGTGAAAGGGGGTGTGGTTCCATTTCTGTCAGACACTGCTCAGTGGAGTGAGCAGTAGTGAGAGAGCCAGAGCTGGGCCTTGCAACCCTAAAAAGGACTACAGAGACCTGCACACGGGTTTGTTAACCCCGGGAACCGCTGTACGGTAACGTGACCGATAACACGGACTATAAGTTATGTTTGTTTTGGCTGAAGCAAGCCCTGCTATTTATGATTTTCTTGGTTTGTGACTGTTAAAAATAAATCCTGCAGTGTTGCACGTTTAAGGACTGCCTCCGTTTGAGCTAATTCCCACAATGTTTAAAGAACTTTATGTGGTGTCTTTTGCTGGCCTTGGTCACCTGTATTTCATTTTGTATTTTTGCTGATTTGATCACTTTTTTACAGATTTTATTGAGCTCTTTCTAATTTTCAAAGGCTAATGCTGACCCGACTGCCCTTTTTTATTATTTATTGCCCTTTTAACTTAAAGGAGTTGTCTCCCTAAAGAGTTTCATAGGATGCATGAATGAAATACTCTGTCACTTCCTGGTTCAGACTGACTAATTTGCATACAGCTCTTGCTTGTATTCAACACTGTGTTTTCAGTTGTTAATTAGAGCAGATTAGCTCAGAAGCTTCTGAAACTACTAGCAGAAGGCTTTATCTGATCCCTCAAACAAAAGCCCTAATTACAGTTCTGTTTATTTTAGATAAATCAAGCTTTTTACTGCTGCTCAGCACAGAGGCTGCCTTGACCTGTGTGATGACATCACTCACTGCTATCACATAGAACAAACAGCAGGGGGGAGAGATATACACAGGTCGGTTACTGAGGGAACTGAAATAGCCAGGGAGGTCATAAATTCACTTGTATCTCCTTAAGGCAAACAGATGAACAAAGCAATATATTTGGAAAATGTCTTTATTTTGTGTTCCCTACAAGTTGAAAGCTATTCTTTGTAGTGAGACAACCCCTTTAAGGTAGAAGCCAGGTTGGATTTAATTTTTATAGCCTATACTTGTTACCTATAGGAATATTTTGCAATATAATTTCACAAAGTATATTTAAAGCCCTCCCATTTGGCTTCTACATCACTATTTGCTAATAATTGGTCCCCGTCTATGTCCTGTATTGCAGTTCTCAATAAGGGGAAATTGGCCTTTTTAAAATTAAATGTTTTTGCCCTCCGGCTCTGTGTTTGTTGTTTCCAGTTTAGACTAAAATGAATTGTATTGTGGTCGCTCCAACAAGTATGGGAAATGCATGGGAAAAATCTTGGACACAGTTGTCTGAGGAGCTGACATGGGGTGAGCAGAGAAGATCCTGTGAGGAGTGGAAATTGCGTGAGGGGAGGTTGCTGCAAAACATTTGTAGACAGAAGTAGCTATGGTCGAAACACAAAGTTTGACATGTGGGACAGAAAAACATTTTGTTAAATTGTTGGCCCCTCAAATTACTACAGAGAAGATTGCAAGTTTAAAGAGCACCTATCACCTCCACACAAACACACAAAAAATAATATTACATGAATTTCTAATACTTTTTTCCAATACATGTCATTAGCAATCCAGAGATTTTACCTCAGAGTAACAGGGACACAGACTTTAGTTTCACTTTACTAAGCAGAGCTCATTTTCTAGTAACATTGCTTGTGATGGGAGATAACAATTGTGCAGGGTAGTTGAGGATATAGCTGCTTGTACAGGGTAATCTGAGTCGATCACTACATACAGTGCAGCAGGCACAGCACACTGAGGACATAGTGTGACAGGAATTACAGGCATCTACATTACACTGCTGCTAGTGTTATATCCAGCACAGAAATAGCAGCCCAGAGCTTACCAGTGTTCTCATGGTGAAGACTTCCTGGCTCCCCCTTTCACAGTGGACTTTCCCAGCTCAGAAGCCGGCACTTTCACACAGTTGTCAACATAATGATCCATCAAGCTGTCATTGGCCAACTTGGCCAACTTCAGTCCTGTCTTAAAGGGCCAGAACTTTAAAAAAGAAAAAAAAACAAAACTGAATTACAGCTCAAATGCTTTGATTTTCCTAATGAAGCATATTTAAGGAAGTGTTTGTATTTTAGTCTTCTGTTACTTCATGAGGTTTCCCTGGAGGTGATAGGTCCTCTTTAAGGGTACCAGTATCAGTGAAAATCGCACAAAGAGGATTCACAAGGCAGAGCTGCAATAGCCTAACCTTTGTTAGAAGCACAAAAGGTCAAACAGCATATCCATCGGTGCAAAGACCACAAAATAGGGACATTGGAGGCCTGGAAACATGTTATATGGTCTGATAAGTCAACAAGTCGACTTATCACAAGGTCTATCAGTTCTGGCATGATAAACACGGCAGTGGAGATGGCTTGTATGCTTCGTAATATTGATATCACAGACGTCCATGCAAGTACCATGTGACATGCATTACACAAGTCTGGGATGGTGATCCAAAACAAGGGGAAGAAGCCTTGACTTCAATATCGTCGTAAGAAGCATTGGCTTGAGTTTACAAAAAAGTATAAAAAGTGGACAGTAGAAGTTTGAATACAGGTAATTTGAAGCAATGAGCATAAAGTCAATGGGCCGGGCTCTGATGGGTGCAAATGGGTCTGGAAAAAATCAAGGGAAAAGGAGGCTAATGGATTGAGAAATTGAAGGAACTGTCAAGTTCGTTGGAGGACGCCTGATGATATGGGGTTGTTTCACAGCCAAAGATGTTGAACACTTGACCAGGATTGATGGTGGTCTCAATGCTGAGCTACATGTGAGTATTAGTGTTGATCGAACCGTTCTAGAAAAGTTAAGTTCGGGTAGAACTTCTCGAATTTTTAGAACTCGAATCAAACATTTTACTGTTCGTTTGAGTAAAGTTCTAGCTCTTGTTCTAGTTCGACACGTCATATTCAGTTTAGTTTTCAGCGGATGTCTGCACTTTTGGCGGCCATCCAATCACCTTTCTGCACTTTTGGCGGCCATCCAATCAGTGCAGAGCACAGGTGTAGGGCTCTCGTTGGCTGCTAAAATCACATGACCATGTTATATATATTTCACTGTATTGCCTAGTGAATGCCATTTTCAGCTCACTCTCTGTACTGTACAGACTGCTATTAGTTATTTAGATTGTATTTTCCTCTCCATAGACATCAATAGTCAGGGAGTTTAGTATTGCTGGCTGCATCTTTCCCACACCCAGAAGCTGTTACTTGGCGACATTTGCAGGCTCACATAATGCCTAACTCTCATATACATGGATATATTGTACAGAGTGCTTGGATTTGCTAAATCATACTCAGTGCCCAAAAGTTCTGTTTTTGCAGTTTTGGGGGTTCAGTAATTGTATAACACACCGTTTCAAAATCTCCTATGTGCAAGGGGGCTTTTGGGCCCCCTCAGGATGCAGGGCCCTGTAGCAGCTACTAACGCTGCACCTCCTTTAGCAACACCCCTGCTTGCAAGCTGTCCTCCTCATCTTTTCAGTTAGACATTGAAAGGAATGAAGTATTTTAGCCTCTCAATTTTTTTATGTCACTCTTAGAGACAAATTTTCTTCACTAATTTCCATGTATCCAGTTTACTGTTATGGATGGTAATTCCAGCTTCTCCTCACTTGTACAGGTAAAAATTAACCAGAACATCTTGACTTTAATGGAGTTCGAGTTCTAGTTTGAATAGAACCTTGAACCGAATACACTAATTCGAGGTTCTAATCAAATTAGAACATTTTACTGCTCGCTCATCTCTAGTGAGTATCCTACAAGATGAGTTACTTTGAGTATGATGGGTATTAAAAGGACGACATTGTGTTCCAGCAGGATAATGACCCAAAGCATATGTCAAGATTGGCAAAGCAATGGTTCAATGACAATGAAGTAAAGTTTCTGGATTGACACCCACAGTCCCCAGACCTCAACACAATTGAACACTTGTGGGTAGAGTTGTAGTTTGCAGAAGTTGGTGGTAAAATACACTACAGAAATTGAATTATGTTTATTGATAATTGCACTGATATATGTATGAATTGTACTATTCATGTCATGTGGAAATGTCTATTGACCTCTATTTCACCCCTGTACTCTGCCAGCAGCTAGTGCACATGTCTGCTTTGCAGAAATGTAACTCAGTCACAGTCACTCAAGCACTAGTGGCGGGATTTTCTATAGCAATCAGACTGTTCTTTCCAGTGGGTTATTCCAATTATCTACCATGTTGGGTTATCATCATCATCTGTGCTACCAACTAGTCAGAAAAGCATTCCACCATGCCATGCTGACATACTATGCTGCACCTGGTTTCAGGGGTCAGCTTAACTACTTATTCCCTGGCCGCATAGAAGAGAACAATAATGACAAAACAGCTTATCTAGAGAAGGAAGCTTCAACTTGGCCTAGCAATACTTTGGATTCCTATGTTTTCATGAGGTAATCTAGTCCCCCAAGACCTCATGGCCTTTGGGATCCAATTAGCCTCTGGCCTTGCCCAATACCCCCAATTTGTGAAGATATCACAGATCTATCTGGAAGGCATTTGATGCAAGGGACTTTATTTCAGGGAATCACTGGTCATCTGCTAGATGGCTAAGTGGCTGTGACTGTGTAAAGAGAAATGTATTTGAAAGTAACCCTCTCCTGTGCCTGTAAAATCATGTCTGGAATTAGTAAAGAAAGCCTTCTTGCACCAAAGTTGACCCATTGTCTCCTGCCGGTCATTCTGCACCACACATCGTGGGCACCTCACAGGGGAACTACTACCACCATCATCACTAGAGTGCAGACCCCATATTCACTGATACCGGTGCTAGAGGAGCATGAGAGGATCAGTTGTGTTTAAAAGCCACTGTGAGCAGAGCAGCAGCATTATGGCTACCACTGCTCCTTTGCCTCTCTAATCCGGTCTAGAGTTGAGTTGAAGAAAAAGCTGTATTCATACCCAAGCAAGTCGACCAGTATGCACTAACATTGGAAACGTGTAGAAGAGACCTGGGCAGGGGCGTCGCTAGGCATTTTTTTCCGGGGCACAAGCCTCGGATAAAACTGCCTGTGCCCCAAACCTCAGATCGTCAGGTTTCAAGCCGCTGCTGTGGGCCTGGAGTGCCGACGATCTATTTAACTGTATGCAGTTCCTAAATGCTGCAAGGGAGGGAGACTGCAGGAGCTGACAGGAGCTGAGGAGGGTGCGCCAGCTGTTCACTGTACAGTGGCTGAGGAAGTTCCTCAGCCACTGTCCAGCAGTGACAGGCTCCAACCCCTGCTGTGCTGTTATCTCTGCTCCTGTCCCAGACCATCTCCTGCACATCCAGTACTATATATTATAATAAGGGTGGAACATAATCTTCATGAATGTGAACTGTACTGAATGTATGTATGTATGTATGTATACACTCACCGGCCACTTTATTAGGTACACCATGCTAGTAACGGGTTGGACCCCCTTTTGCCTTCAGAACTGCCTCAATTCTTCGTGGCATAGATTCCACAAGGTGTTGCAACGATGCTCAATTGGTACCAAGGGGCCCAAAGAGTGCCAAGAAAATATTCCCCACACCATGACACCACCACCACCAGCCTGAACCGTTGATACAAGGCAGGATGGATCCATGCTTTCATGTTGTTGACGCCAAATTCTGACCCTACCATCCGAATGTCGCAGCAGAAATCGAGACTCATCAGACCAGGCAACGTTTTTCCAATCTTCTACTGTCCAATTTCGATGAGCTTGGGCAAATTGGAGCCTCAGTTTTCTGTTCTTAGCTGAAAGGAGTGGCACCCGGTGTGGTCTTCTGCTGCTGTAGCCCATCTGCCTCAAAGTTCGCCGTACTGTGCGTTCAGAGATGCTCTTCTGCCTACCTTGGTTGTAACGGGTGGCTATTTGAGTCACTGTTGCCTTTCTATCAGCTCAACCAGTCTGCCCATTCTCCGTTGACCTCTGGCATCAACAAGGCATTTCCGCCCACAGGACTGCCGCTCACTGGATGTTTTTTTCTTTTTCGGGCCATTCTCTGTAAACCCTAGAGATGGTTGTGCGTGAAAATCCCAGGAGATCAGCAGTTTCTGAAATACTCAGACCAGCCCTTCTGGCACCAACAACCATGCCACGTTCAAAGGCACTCAAATCACCTTTCTTCCCCATACTGATGCTCGGTTTGAACTGCAGGAGATTGTCTTGACTATGTCTACATGCCTAAATACACTGAGTTGCCGCCATGTGATTGGCTGATTAGAAAAAATTTAAAAATTAACGACATTGGGACAGGGTCCTAATAAAGTGGCCGTGAATGTATTTGTGTAAAGGGAA
This sequence comes from Phyllomedusa bahiana, assembly GCA_025379985.1. Taxonomy (NCBI): domain Eukaryota; kingdom Metazoa; phylum Chordata; class Amphibia; order Anura; family Hylidae; genus Phyllomedusa; species Phyllomedusa bahiana. The sequence continues at coordinate 108,542 of JAODAL010007696.1, forward strand.
AGGGGTGGTATTTTGTGTGTATACATGTTTGTTTAAGAGTAAAGTATAAAGGGGTTACATGTATTGTTAGTATGAGTTTTGTATATGGTGTATACATGGGATTATAATTTTATGTATGTGTGTAAAGTATGAGTGTGGTTTTATGTGTGTATACAAGGGATGTGTATAAATTTTTTATACATGTATATGTTTGGGATGTATATGTGCATATTTGAGTGTGTATATGTGTGTATAAAAATTTTGTGGTATGTATGAGTGGTGTAAATTTTTGTGTATACATGTATTTGTTGGGAAAGTATGATGTGTTTAAAGTGTGTATAAATGTTTTGTGTTTATGTTAAAATGTGTGGGAAAGCATGTGGGGTATGTATGAATGTGTATATTGTGTAAACATGATGTGTATATGTGTGGGATTATGTATGTATAGTGTAAAATGTGTGTATAAAATGGAAAGTATAAAGTTTTTATAGGTAGTATATGTTTTGTACATGTATATGTGCTTTCTTTAAGTAACCCCCCTGAACATTTTATAAATTCCAAAACACATTTGGGGTAAAGCCGGGGAAAAAAGTACCTGTGGGGGGCCGCTATATGCCTGTTTGGGGAAATAATAATTTCAAATAAAATGGTCCCCGCACCACCAAATTGGGGCAAGGGAAAGGGGGGGGTTCAAAATGTGGAAAGGCCCAAAAAAGGCCCTAAAATTAAAAGATATAAATCCACTGCCCCCAGTTTAAAATAATGGGTTTTTAAATTTATTTACAAAAGGCCCTTTGGGTCAAAATTAAGTCCCAAAATTTGGTGCCAAAAAAATTATATACCCCAAAAGTATACTAGACAAGTGCTTAACCCAAAAATAATGGGTTTTGATAGATGGGAACAAGGGTTTGGGTTTTTTAAGGAATGAAAGGGACAATGCAGGTTTTGTAAAAAAGCAAACCGAGATATAGGGAAAATAGTGAGGAAAAGCCCGCAAGGGATAGTAAAAGGGGGGGAAAATGGAAAAAACCAACATATCAAAATTCATATCCAGTAGGATTCATAGGAGTCTGTCCGGGCTAAAAGAAGAAGGAAAAGAATGGTAAGGGCATGGGTGAAAGGGCCAGAGCGCTGTAGGAGATAAGGGGTAAAAAGGATATACCTTATGTTGAGGAGTATAGGACGGAACGTCCGAGGACAAGTAAGGAACCGCCGGCTACTGAGCATGGTGAGCGCGGCCGGAAGAAGTATAGCGCGCATGCGCGGTAACGGATTAAGGGCAGTGAGGGCAAATGAAGACTGCGCTTGCGCCGAGACTGCCGCATGTGTGATAGTATACTAGGTACGGAAGAAACGGAGAATAACTGCGCCTATCATGTGCTACCTATCAGGATCTAGAAGGGAGTAGGGAGTATACCACAGCAAATAAGAATGAAGGAGATGAGTCTGGGGACGGGGGGAACAAGGATAGCTGGGATTATCGGGCGCTCACTGTCAGGAAAAAACTAGCGTGCTGGCCAATAGATATGGAGAAGAGCAGGAAGAATGAGACGGCAAGATAGAGTAAACAGTATGAAACAGGAGTGAGTGGGAAGAAAAGAGCAACGTAGGGAGCTGAGTATAAGAGGAGTAGAGAAGAGGACAAAGTGACAAAGGAATGTGATGGACCAACGAGAAAAAGAAATAAGGAAAATGAAAAAGAGAACGGTGTGTATAGGAGTGACAGTAGAAGATACTATATACAATATTCACAATAAATAAGAATAATAATCAACAATACAGTGAAAGGATGGTATCCCTCATATGACCTGAAACAAAGGTATAATATGATGACCACAAGAATGATAAAATAAACATATCAGCATAATACATTCGTTACAAAAGGGGGGAATACAACGGGTCCTACAACAACAAAGAAAAAAAGGTCAATAATGAATATCGAATTCGCGATTCAGGCCATTGGGTTCTAAAGTCCTAAGGGTATAAATCCAATAACGTTCACGTTTACGAAGAATGGCAATACGGTTACCCCCACGGCGTGGGATTGGGACACATTCAACCACTTGGAATCTCACTTGAGATGGTTGGTGATTGAAGTTAACAAAATGTGCTGGGATGGAAAGTAAAGTGTTCTTACATCGGATCATCGATTTATGTTTCAATATTCTATCCTTAAGAGACTGGGTGGTCTGGCCTACATAACCTAGTCCACAGGGACATTTGATGAGATAGATTACAAAATTGGATCGACATGTGAAGGTACCTTTAATGGGATTTCTTTGGCCGGTATGTGGATGGGTGAAAAAATCCCCTTTGATCACAGAGAAACACTGGGCGCATCCTAGACAGGGAAAAGTCCCATTTCTGGGATTAGAGAAGGTCATCTCTGTTGTTTTTTTTTTTGGGGGGGCGAAATCTGCTTTCACAAGGTGATCTCGCAGATTTCTGTCCCTCTTAAAACATTGGAGTGGAGGCAATTGAAACTCATGTATATGGGGGTAGGATTGCCCTAGGACTGACCAATGTCGTACAATTTGGTGAATCTTAGTAGTGGAAGGGTAGTATTTCAAAATGAACGGAATGTGTCGTGTTGGGGCTTTGGAATAAGGACTGGTAACTGTCTTATCATCCTGGCTAGAAGAAGATGAATTAGAAAGGAGTAATCTGCGTGGGTAGCCGCGTGGTTGGAATCGGGTCGTCATTTTCTGTAGATCAGCAACAGGTATTTGTGGATCTTGAACTATTCGATGTATTCTAGTGAATTGTGACCGAGGTAAAGACTTTTTGGTATTTGGAGCATGGTTGCTCTGATAATGAAGAAGGCTGTTACGGTTTGTTGGTTTGATGTATAGGTCAGAAGACAAGATACCATGTGAGTCAGAGGTAATAGTCATGTCCAAGAAGTTAATGGATTGATTGCTGTAGTGTATAGTGAATTGCAGGTACGGGAGGATGGAATTAATGTAAGTATGAAAGTGGAGAAGTGACGGTAAGGGGCCTAGCCAAATGCAAAAAATGTTGTCGATGTATCTGAGCCAGATTCTAGCATATGGTGTAAAAAGTTGGCTGGTGTAAATATGGTCATGTTCAAAGATTGCCATGAAGATATTGGCATAGGGGGGTGCTACGTTGCTCCCCATCGCAGTGCCCTTACATTGTAAGTAAAATTGGTCTCCGAAGAGAAAGAAGTTGTTAGTGAGAATCAGAGAGAGTAGGTCCAGACAAAAAAGTTTAGTTTCTAGAGGAAAGTTGTGCATATCCAAAAATATATTGACAGAGTTGATATCCATATTGTGATCAATGGAGGTGTACAGGCTTGTGACGTCCCAGGTGACTAAAAAATGCGGTGTGGTTATAGAGGAGACTGTGTAGATTATATCCAAAAAGTCATTGGTGTCCAAAAGAAAAGAGGGTGTTGTTCTCACAAGTGGTGTCAAAATCCTTTCTAAAAGGATGGCAAGGGGGGAGAGGATAGAGTCAGTCAAAGCTACTATCGGGTGTACTGGAGGTTTAACTGGGTTCTTGTGAATCTTGGGCAAAATGTAGAAAACTGGCGTGATGGGATGATGATTTATCAGAAAGGTGGACGTCCGGTTATCAATAATGCCTGAGTTCAAGTAGCGATGTATTGTGGCTTGTATTTGAGCACTGATGGTACTGGTAGGGTCTCTGTCAATAGGTTTGTAGGTCGTAGTGTCTGATAACTGTCGCTGGATCTCATCTAAGTACATTCGTTTGTCCATAATGACAATCGCGACGCCCTTGTCGGCTGGCTTAATAATGATGTCGTCCGACCTACATACATGTTTTAGTGCCAGTTGTTCGGTCTGAGTGAGGTTAGAGCGATATTTCAGTTCACCTCTGTCAATCTGTGTAGTCAATGTGGATAAATCTTGTTGTACGAGATCAATGAAGGTCTTTACCGGATGGTAGCGGGACGGTGGGTTGAATCTAGATTTGAGTCTGAGATTAAGGTTAGAGATAGAAAAAGAGGGAGAAGTAGGATTAGGGAGGGGAGTAGACACATTCGGTTGTGCAACATAGTCGGAGTCAGGAATATTTTGAAAATGCACTTTGAGAACCATGGAACGATAAAATCGCTGTAAGTCCTCATTAAGTGTAAAAGAGTCGAAGGCCGATGTGGGGCAAAATGATAGGCCCTTACTCAAGAGTGTCATGTCGGTAGGACTAAGGGTGTGTGATGAAATGTTATAAGCTAGCAGTGACTCCCCTGTGATCGTGTCTGAATGCGGGGTAGTCTTCCTGCCCCTGCGTGTGGGTCGTGGCGGTTTGCCCATTTTTGTCGTCCTTGTCCTCCACGTCCTCTCCCTAAAAAAGGTTGATAGGCAACAGTAGAGGAGCCGTCGCTGTCGGAGCCTGAAGAAATGTGATATCTATTGTCACGGTTAAATGGGGTTCTGGAATATGATTGAGATTGTTCCTGCCACCTATACACACTGTCATTCAGATAATCTTCGGTGTCACAAAGAAATTTACTGCATTTTTTGAGTTCATTATTAGATCTGAAATCGGAGATTGTTTTCTGAATCTTCTCTTTTAGGGAAGACCATTCTTCTGGAGGAGTCAGAGAGCTGAGATGTTGCTCGATACTTTCAATTTTAGTAGTTGATTCGGCGAGTTTCACTTATAGTGTCTCGATTGTCAGTAGTATGAGATCAAAGGAGCACTTGTTTAGTATACTTTTGAACTTCTTACGATATTCAGGGTCATCTGAAAAGATTGTAGGTCTAAGGTGACAACACTTAAGCCCATATGGATCGTTTGTACTCTGGTACTCAGTTAATGTTGCCGCATGTAATTCATAAGCTGTGAGCTTTCTCAACTCTTTCTGATAGTCTTTGGTCCTCAATTCTGAGGGGGGAATATGTAAGAAATCCCTGGGGACAGTAGAGTTGGAAATGATCTTATCAGCCTCAGCGGTGGTATATGCAAAAGTTTCGGACGTCATAGGTAATTAATCACAAAAAAGTGGGTGCGAAGGACCAAACACAAAGTTACTAATATACAAATAATGGACACGCACACCAATATAGTAGACAAGGTAGGGTGGGTGCAAAATGTGGAAAGGCAATAAAACCGAATATAGAGAGATATAAATCCACTGCACACCAGTTGATATAATGGGTTTAAATTTATTTACAAAAGGCTTGGATCATATTAAGTCAACATTTGGTGCCAAAAAATTATATACAAAAGTGTACTAGACAAGTGCTTTACATAGATATAGGTGAAGTAGATGTCATATAGTATATCGACGTTTCGGCAATCGCCTTTATCAGGAGACATCTAGAATGTAAGAAATAATACATAGTAAGTACAAACCAGAAGGTATAAAAGATCCAAAGTAAGGTGAAAAAATAGGCATAAAGTGCGAGTATGTACAGATAATAGAAGTATTAGGGGAGAAAAAATATATGTAATGAGTAGACAAAAATATATATATGGTTTTATAAGGAGATGAAAGGCACCAATGCAGGTTGTAAAGATATACAGAGATATAGGTAAGATAGTGAGAAAAGCAAGTCAGGATAGAAAAAGATAATGAATAGCCAACATATCAAAATTGATATTCAGTAGGATGCATAGGAGTATGTCCGGGCTAAAAGAAGAAGGAAAAGAATGGTAAGGGCATGGGTGAAGGGGCCAGAACGCCGTAGGAGATAAGGGGTAAAAAGGATATATCTTATGTTGAGGAGTATAGGACGGGACGTCCGAGGACAAATAAGGAACTGCCGGCTACTGAGCATGGTGTGCGCAGCCGGAAGATGTAGAGCGCGCATGCGCAGGAAAAGTCGCTCATGCGCGGTAACGGATTAAGGGCAGTGAGGGCAAAAGAAGACTGCGCTTGCGCCGAGACTGGCACATGCGTGGTAGTATACTAGGTACGGAGGAAACAGAGAAAAACTGCGCCTATCAGGCGCTACCTATCAGGAGAGAACTATAATACCAGCCAATGGATCTGGAAGGGAGCAGGGAGTATACCACGGCAAATAAGAATGAAGGAGACGAGTCTGGGGATGGAGGGAACAAGGATAGCTGGGATTATCAGGCGCTCACTGTCAGGAAAAAACTAGCGTGCTGGCCAATAGATATGGAGAAGAGCAGGAAGAATGTGACGGCAAGATAGAATAAACAGTATGAAACAGGAGTGAGTGGGAAGAAAAGAGCAATGTAGGGAGCAGAGTGTAAGAGGAGTAGAGAAGAGGACAAAGTGACAAAGGAATGTGATGGACCAACGAGAAAAAGGAACAAGGAAAATGAAAAAGAGAACGGCTTTCATCTGTACATACTCGCACTTTATGCCTATCTTTTCACCTTACTTTTGATCTTTTATACCTTCTGGTTTGTACTTACTATGTGTTATTTCTTACATTCTAAATGTCTCTTGATAAAGGCGATTGCCGAAACATCGATATACTATATGACATCTACTTCACCTATTTCTATGTAAAGCACTTGTCTAGTATACTTTTGTATATAATTTTTTGGCACCAAATTTTGACTTAATATGATCGAAGACTTTTGTAAATAAATTTAAACGCATTATATCAGCTGGTGTGCAGTGGATTTATATCTTTCTGCTGCTGGAAGTAAGCACTGTCCAGCACGTAATTTCGGCAGCGCTCCGGCCCACCTCCCATCCACTTATTATGATTATGTCATGCCGCTCACGCCGGAAGTCGGCTCCTGGAGCAAGGTCCCCAGCAGTGGAGAGTGCAAAGATAAGTAACGTTCTCTAATAATTTTTCTTTTTTAAGTCAGAGGAGCCTATAACCTAGAGGAGGCTAAATACATGGGGCCTATAACTTACGGGGGGGCTATATCCTACAGGGGATTATATAACATGGGGGCCTTAACACGGCGGTATATACATGGGGCTATAACTTACAGGGATACTGGGGGCTTAACCTCAGCCTATATCACGGGGCTAACCTACGGGGGGCTTTATACATGGGGGCTGTAAGATACAGGGGGCTATAAGCTACAGGAGGCTATATACATGGAGCCTATAACCTACAGGGGGCTATAAAAATGGGGCCTATAACATAAAGGGGGCTATATACATGGGTCATATAAACTACGTGGGCTATATACATGGGGCCTATAACCTACAGGGGGCTAAATACATGGGGCCTATAACCTACATGGGCTATATACATTTGCGCTATAACCTACAGGGGACTATAATTTACAGGAGGTTATATACATAGGGCCTATAACCTACAGGGGTCTATATATACGGGGCCTATAACCTACAGGTGGCTATATACATGGGGCCTATAACCTACAGAGTCTCTATACAGGGGAATGTAATTTAAGGGACCTTTATACAGGGGCCTAGAACTTACAGGGGGCTATATACAGGGGCCTATAACTTACAAGAAGCAATATACAGAGGCCTATAGCTTACAGGGGGCTATATACAGGGGTCTATAACCTATAGGGGACTATATATGCAGGGGGTAGTATATCTACTTGTACCTACAGGGGGAAGTATCTCTACCTACAGGCAGCTGTATACCTAGCTACAGAGTGCAGTATATCTAGTATATCTAATTGTACCTACACGTAGATAAACTGATATATATATATATATATATATATATATATATATATATATATATATATATATAATATATACAATACTAGTTTATTATTTGTTACTTTACAAAGGGCTGTATATCTACCTACAGGGGGCAGCATATCTATCTACAGGGAGCTGTATACTTACCTACTCGGATCTGTATATACCTACCTACTATACATATACCTATTACTTAATCGAGGCTGCTAATAACAGCGTAGGAATTGGTAGGGAAGTGCTGATAAAGTGAGATGTCTGAGATGTTTGTCTGGTAAATTCTGCAGGGACGAGTTGCGGCCGGAAAAAGTCATTATGGTTGTCTGGACAGAAGGAAGGGAAAAAGAACGATTCAGAGAACGGCTGGTCTTCTGTGTTGGATCAGTGCTGTAGTTACAATCATGAGAGGTAACCCGAGTTGGTGTCTGACCACTATGTGGTCTCTATATGCTGTAGGTTATAAGTTTGTTATCGATAATGTGTATATGTATTCCTGTGAGTGATTTTGTTGGTTGACTCAGTGCACAGCTCTGCCCAGGGGCCCATAATGCTGTTAAGATGGCTCTGCTTGGTGCATTGGATCTTGGTTTGAGGAGCATGGAAATGAAGTTAGGTATCTATCCTGGCTAACCAAGTCACCAGCCTTGAAGATTATTCAGCTTGTCTGGGGCATTCTCGAGAACAAGTTTAGGAGTAGATTCCCACCAAATGCTTTGTTCAAGGAAACGGCATGTGTATTAGCTGAAGACTGGAACAAAATTGACATAAATGTTGTTTGTGATTTATATTTGTCTATTCATAGATCTCCCTCACTATTGTTTAATGTAATAAAGCCTTAGCCTGGTGCTGTGAATTCTCACCTTACTTTACTACTGGATCCCTCCTGCTTGTAAATCCCCATAAAATAAAACAATACTCATGAACGCTCACAGAATTTTCAAACTGAGCGAAGGGATTATAAATACAAATATATGGAAAATGTCATTTACTTTCTAAGGAGCAGCCATTTACCACCAAGAAACATGTAATGCAGTCTTCCTTCTCCCTCCATGACTTGTTGCAATAAACAATATGTTTAATCAGCTGATAAATCAACATCTGCAAAAAGAAAAATCCATGCGTTGAATGGGGTTTTTGTTTTGGGTTGTGGTTGCAGATTTGCCTTAATATTCTCTCCCTGTATTGCAATTGGTGAAGTCCATCCCCAAAAAAATCACACTGTTTCCACAATGCATAGGACGTTCTGTAAATTAGAAAATCTGTAATTTCTGATTTTTTATGCTTTTACATTTTGTTGCAAATTTAAAAATACAAATTCTACAAAAAATACATTATGTGTAAACTTGGCTTCATTTACACTTCAATATCTGAAAATTTTGTTAAGCCAAAATCAAAAAAGAAAAAAATTATAAAGGTAAACCCACATCGGAATTGATGAGGATTTTACCTGTGGATTTGAGCAGGTAAAACCATGGTGGACAAATCTCATCCACCTGCTGGACATTTTCAATAATAGTAATGCAAGCATCCTTTAGATTTTCTGATCCTCAGCATAAATAATCTATTGCAGTTTTGTTACAGATTTTTCACCATAAAATTCTTCACTTTTAATTTTTCAGGAGTGAAATTCACAGTGAAAATCCATAACATACCCCATGTATAAAATGTGAATGTATTTTTTTGCTCTGGATTAGTGTTGAGCAATTTTTATCGACAAAGTTGAAATCGGCAAGGTTTTTATGGTGATCGATATTTCCAGATCATGCGATAATTAAGGTTAAAATCTGAGCATCATCTATTAAGATCGCGCCTTTTTCGGCGCTTCCTGTATTTTTGGCGGCCAGCAAATCCCAAATTACAGAATAAAAGCAGGGTGAGATGTGTGTGCGACGTCATGACTGGGGATGTGTATGGTTGCGATTGGGCTTGGAAAAATCAAAATGACCTCGTTTTAACCCTAGAACAGCGTTTCCTGTTTCGGCCCCATGTCTCTCAGCGTCTCATAGGGATAGGACCTGCGCTCTGTCTGTGGCCAACAGCTCAGCGAAATTAGTCTATTTCTGCACAGAGAAACCTCTACTATTAGCTGTGATCCTTCCAAGTTAGTTAGATTAAGATTTGAAGATTTTATGTAGTTAGCTTAGAGAATTTTAAAAGCAGCATCTACCGCTGTAAATTCCCCCGGCGGTGGGAGCGGGGAAGGGGGGGGGCGGGGCTGCGAACACAGACAAGCTCTATCTATAAAGAAAAACTGGATAAAGTTTACCAAGCTTAGTGTAGATATTGTAGTGGAATATCTTTATTATTTAAACAGTTTGCTATTGAAATATTTCCTGGATATTGGGCAGCCTGAAACTTATATTGGATACACATCATTTCTAGTAACTGCAGGTCTCTTTGTTAGCTGCCAAAAACTCCACTTTTATTATCAGTAATTTCATTTTAGATAGGTGTTCATTTTCAATTTTACCTATTTTCACCTGTGACTGTTGATTAAACCACCTTGCAGTTAAAATTACAATACAGCCCAAACTTGTAGTCAGCACAGGTTGTTTGTTGCCAAAAATAACCGGGGTATCGTACCCAAAACAACACAGTTACGTGTTTTTTGACTTTTGCGCACCCAGCATTGTTTAAATTTACACAGCATCCACGTAAATCTTTAAGCAGCAATTCTATATTCACCACAGGTGAATTGAAAGGTGCAAAAATACCGTTTATTATACCAAAACATAACAGTTACGTGTTTTTTGACTTTTGGCACGCAGCATTGTTCATTGACGCGCATCTACGTAAATCTTAAAACGCAATTCTATATTCACCACAGGTGAATTGAAAGGCAAAAATATCGTTATTATACTAAAACATAACAGTTAGGTGTTTTTTTACTTTACGCACCCGCTTGTTCTTTACGCAGATTACGTAAATCTTAAACAGCAATTCTTATTACCACATGGGAAATTTAAAGGTGCAAGAATCTAATTTTATTATACCAAAACATAACATTACGTGTTTTTGACTTTTGCGCACCCAGCATTGTTCATTGAGCAGCATCAAACGAAAATCTTAAAACAGCAATTTATTTTTAACCACAGGTAAATTTTGAAAGGTCCCAAAAAAATTTAACTTTATTTCCAAAACAAAAAGGGTTACGTGTTTTTTGGGACTTTTGGAAACCCAGCATGTTCCTTTGAGAAGCACCCTACGTAAATCTTAAAACACAATTTTTTTTTCACCACAGGTGAATTGAAAGGTGAAAAAAAATACCGTTTTTATACCAAAACATAACAGACGTTTTTTTTGCCCTTTTTGGCGCACCCAGCATTTTTCTTTGGGACGCAGTTCTACTTTAAATTTTTAAAAAACCCAATTTTATATTCACCCAGGGGGAATTAAAAGGGTTTCCAAAAAATATCGTTTATTTTCCCAAAACATAACGGGAACGTTTTTTTTTTACTTTTGCGAAACCCAGCATTGTTCTTTACGCAGCATTACGTAAATTTTAAAAAACACCCAATTCTTTTTTTCACCACGGGTTTTGGGAAAATTTGGAAAAAAAAGGGTTCAAAAAAATAGTTTTTATAAAAAACCAAAACCGTTAGGGTTTTTTTTTGGAATTTGCGCACCCAGTTTGGGTTCATTGAGGCAGAATCTAGGGTAAATCTTAAAACAGAAAATTTATATTCACCCATTTTGGAATTTGGGAAAGGGGCCCAAAAAAATCCCTTTTTATTATATAAAAAACTTTAACATTTAAACGGTTTTTTAAACATTTGCCCCCCCCAGAAATTTTTTCATTGACGCAGCATCAAAGTAAACTTTAAAACCCGCACTTCTATTTTCACCCCAGGTGAATTGAAAGGTGAAAAAAGAAAAAAACGGTTTATTTTCCCAAAACATAACAGTTACGTGGGTTTTGGTGTTTTAAACCTTTTGCACACCCAGCATTTTTTCATTGGCAAATTGTAAAATTTTAAATAAACGGCTAATTCTATTTTAAACCACAGGGGGAATTAAAGGTGCAAAAAAATACCGTTTTTTTAAAATTTTCCAAAACTTTAAACATTTACGGTTTTTTGACTTTTGCGGCACCCCAGCATTGTTTTCTTTGAAGCAAGGGGTTCTTCGTAAATTTCTTAAAAACACCCAATTTACTATTTTGGCCACCACAGGTAAATTTAAAAGGTGAAAAAAATACCGTTTATTATACCAAAACAAAAACCAGATACGTTTTTTTTGGGAAATTTTGCCCGTCCGATTTGTTGATAGACACCTTGCAGTTAAATTTTAATCCACCCTTTTTTGTTTTGTTAGAGGGATTTTGAAAATTTAGTTTGTGTTTTCCCGTCTTTTAAAAAGAAAATTTAAAAAAACTTTCCTTTACCTTTCAAATTTTTATTTTTCCCTAAAACATGGAGCGAAATGCGGGGTTGGTAAGGAGAAAAGGGGGGGGTATCCCCATGGGGTTTAGAGGTACGGGGAGAAGGTTGGGGCTCCTTCCCGGTGCTGGGGGGGAAAACACGCTTTGCCAGCGGATCGTCGTTGCAGGGACCGTCGGGCCGTCATCGCGGGGGTTCGGGGGCCCTGTAAATTTAAAGGAAATCAAAAATGTCGAAAAATCTGTCCTTATTGGGGTTTAAATGAAACCTGCCCCTAGCAGTTTTAAACCTCCTGTCCTCCGCCAAACGGCCAAAAATTTGTCGTCATCAGTTCATCGCTCCGTCCAACATGAAGCACCCCAAAATTTTCAACTCGGGTTAACCCCCAAACGGGTGGATAATCTTTGTCTGAAGGACCTCTTTGATGAAAAAATTTGGGGGTTGGGGTCAAAAAGGCATTTTAAAAAGATAAAGAGGATGTTTTTAGTTGCTCTGCCGCCCATTTTAAACTGATCATCAGAGGAGGTGAAGGAAGCGGCCCAATCGGCAAAAAACCCCGGGCGGTCGGCAACGCCTTGCAGTGCCCTTGCTTGTAGCCCGCAGCTTCGGTTTGCAAAAAGTCAGGACGGGCCAAATACCTGTGTTGGTTTATGATGATGATGATTTAAAATTGAGGATCCATCCTGGTCTTTTCCGCAGAATTTGCTTGCGAGCGCTTCATCAGTGGGGGAAAGGAAGACGATGGGGTAGTGTCCCAATTTCCCGGGGGCCCCCCACAAAAAAGGGGGGGGGCGGTCGCAGGAAGGGCCCCTGATTGATTCCCCCAGCCCCGGTCAGCGCAAAAACCCCCTTTTTTGCTTTTTCGCCATCAAAAGGTCCCGGAAACCCCTCAAACCTGGGCCTTCTTTTAGCAAGCCTCTTTATTCCCCCAGCGATGTCATATGCCGCCTTTGCCGTAAAAAGCAAAGTAGAGGCAAAAACCTTAAGTGGTTAACCCCCCCCAACCCAAAGTCTTTGTCACATGCAGCCCAATGCATGAGTTTTAAAAAGGAAAGGGGAAAACTTGGCCCAAAAAAAGGCCCCGGGCCGACGCCCGGGCCCCCAAAACCCTATCACACCCTCTGGCCCCCGCCCCTCCTCCTCCCCCCACCACCAAGCGTTCCTCAGCTGCCCATGTCCCCTCAGAGTCAATCAGGGAAACAGCCTCCCCCCTTCAGCCCTCCCCCCGTCGCCCGAGTACCACCAGCCCACCCGGACCCATCCTACCCTTCTCCTTCCCGCCAGTTTGCGACTGCACGCTTTTACAGCGGCCAGTTTTAGCAGCAGCCTTCTGTCTTCCAGGTTTGGGAGCAGAAAAAACACTTTAACCCAAACCATCCCAAACCCAAAACCCTGAATGTCGGCCATTGCCAGGCTTTTGGCCTTGGAAAATGTTGCCTTTCCGTCTGGTGGACACAGATGGTTCCGCCATGTCATGGCCTTCGCCTCCCCCAAATACCAGATGCCGAGCAGGCATTTCTTTGCCAGAAAAGCCGTCCCTGCCCTGGCCAGCCAGTGTCATCTAAAATTTTTCAAGCGCTTTTGTCTGCATCTGTGTCGGAAAAAGTCCATCTCACCACGACACATGGACTAGTAAAGCACGGCCAAGGCCGCTATTCTCTGTGACAGCTCACTGGGTGAGCTGGGTGGATGTCTTGGGGGTGACGGTGGCTTTTCAGGTCGGCGCCCGCTTCTTTCAAAACCGCAGGGATGGTGCAGGGTTCTTTCCCCCCAAAAATCCTCTGGTGGCATCACGTGCCCCGAGGACACCAAGGCCGTGTTGAAATTAATCTGCCTTGGAGACAGTCCCAAACAACAGGTCAGGAGCTGTGGGGGCTCTCTGAACGAAAAACCGGGCGTGGTGGGTGACAGAACCTTGTGCAGGCAAAAGGGGGTGTGCATAAGGGCGAATCTGGCTTTGGGCCCCCCCTTAAGATCGGTTTGGCTGGAGCACATCCTTGCTGGACCTGTCTCGAAACCTTGTCTGTCCAGAAATTTTCTTAAAGGCTAACCGGGGGTACTGGAATGCTAGCGGAGGCTCTGAAAGGTCCTGAGTTGCACTTCCGCCTTGCACCCTGTTGTCCCGCCTGGCTGCGTTGCCAGCAGTCAGTCGGCCTCCCCGTCAAACCCTCTCATTGTTGAGTGGGAAATCGCTGGAATTCCACCCTCCACATGCTCAGCGATTGTGGCAGCACGCAATGCATTACGGTACGAAGTGACAATGCCCGACAAGTAGCGTTGCGGACCTCGGGTGTTGAACCACGAGGTGGAGGCAGTGAAAGAGTTGCACCATCCTGCCGTTTTGAAGAGACCAAAATGGCAGTGCGGACAATGCCCTTGTCAGCATGAGCATTGTGGTAATCTAGTTCTGGAAAGATCGTTGGAACATCTGAAACGAGGTCCCGCCGCGACGGAGGAGGGCGGAACACAGATGCGGCACGGAAGGGCCTTCCCTCCGGGCAAATCCAAAGGCCGCAGTTTCACAATTTCATGGGGGCTTCATTAGGCAGTGGTCGGGGGCCAGAGCTAGTTGCAAGGTTTGGGGCATCAGCTCTCGGGTGCATCATCTCAGGCAAGTCAGGGCTGTGTTTTTAAGTATCCCGGAGGCAGCGGAG